>CAKNYM010041599.1:0-22290 GCA_932195095.1 Andricus curvator
TTTTCTTGCAACATTAAAAACTTTAAAAAAATATAATACTTATCGATGACGTACGCTGAAGGCGACTTCAAACGCATCGTCGTTCAGTAGCAGTTAATAGGCGTTATCCGTCGACGATGCGTTTGAAGTCGCCTTCAACCCACGTTATCGATAAGTATTATATTTTTTTAAAGTTTTTAATGTTGCAAGAAAAACTATTGCGATTACTCCGTGACCTTTTAACGCAAAATTTCACGTAGAATCCGAATTTCAACAAGTGAAATGTTCATCTTTCTTTTTTAATGAGTTTTTCTTGCATCATACGGAGAGGATACGATGTGGATACTGTGAGGATACGCTGTAGCGTATCCGCTCCGTTCGTTGGGTCCGCCAGGGCATTGACAATGACACGTTTCAGTTGCAAGTGTGGCTAATTGCAACCGTTGCCCAAGTCTTTATGCACGATTTTTTCAACACCATTTATATCTCAATGAGAAGGTTTGATCTTTAGAAAAAGAAAGTTCATCATTTTAACCCTTATGTGCACACCCAACTTTACCCACGTGTTCCGCACACCCAGGGTACCCGTGTACCCACCTCTCTTTTTTCAATTTTGTAAATATTCATGCGATTCAAATCTTTTCCTTGTCGTTTATTCCAATGAATCAACATCAGAAGTGAGTGACAAAGGTCCAAAACACTTTAAAACACACAAAACACCAAAACAATTCACCTGCTGTCCCTAGCGGAACTCGCGAGCGGAATGGTTACGATCCCTGCAAGAAACGTAAAATTCAAAAGTATTGTTTCGCATTCACGATTTGTTTCCGTGAAGTCTGTTATGTGTCAGTTTCGCATTGGAGGTTAGCCGAAAACGTTGAAAGGCGATACTTCTTATATAACATTAAATTCCTGAATGCGTTTGAATACGAAAGATAAAAATTTTTGCACGCAATGCTTTTTAATGCGAGACTTCACATTCGTTTTAATGCTTTCTAATGCGACCGAATGAGAGAAAATTTCAGAGCGAAATGAAAACTTTTTAAATCGAGAGTTCGCATTACTTTGAATCCTTTTGAAAGCGAAAGAATGAGACATATTTTTTGAGCGAGGTAAAAACTTTTCAATGCGAAAGTTCGCATATGTTTAAATACTTTTGAATGCGATAGAATGAGACGAAATTTTTTATCGAGTGAAAACTTTTTAATGCGAAAGTTCGCATTAGTTTTAATGATTTGAAATGCGATCGAATGAGAAGAATATTGTGCGTGAATTGAAAACTTTTTAATGCGAGATGTCGCATTGGTTTGAATTTTGCAAATTCTAAAAGTTATTGGAATACTTTTGAATGCGTAACCACGGATTAAAATTTTATTCAATATTTTATAAAGTGTTTATTTATTAATATTTATATATTTATTTTACATTATTTTAAAAAAGTTTTACAATAAACAGGAACCGATTGATTACATTTATACTTTTAAATGCGGAAGATCCACAACTGCCATCTCGCATTCGGCGTCTTGAAGTTTAATGCGAACCAATGCTTTGTAATGCGAATCATCGACACTGCCGTTTCGCATTCAGCGTGATGAAGTGTAATGCGAACCACTACGAACTAATACTTTTAAAATCTTTTTTTCGGAACAGAAAACAGAATTGAATCGCATTCAAAATGTCAATACATTTTAATACTTTTCAATACGACGTTTTTTGCAGGGATGCAACCCGACGCACAATATTGCACGTCAGGTTGCCGCACACAGAGTGTAACGAATAATTAATTAATAATCAATTAAATTATTATTAATTGTATTTATACTCAACAAATTTCACGTGCATGAATCAAATAACTTGATGAGAAATTTCCTGGCGAAAGTATCGGATAGGAATTCCTTCCGAATCATTCCGGAATCTGTGTCCGAATCAATTCGAGTCAATTCAAACCAATCCGAAAAATGCTCTACATTTTGTTTGACCCAAATCGTTTAAAAATTAATCCGACTCAATCCGGTTCAATCCAAACTCCAAAACGAACCAATCCGAACCAAAGTTTTAATCCAAATTAATCCGAATCAATCCGAGCTCGGATTGATATATACTGAATTTTCAATCCGAATGAATCCGAATGAACCCGAGTTCGGACTGAATTGGATTCATTCGGATTGAAAATCGTTTTAGGTCAATCCGAGTTCGGATTTATTCGGATTGTAAGTTCGGGTTGAACCGGATTTAGTCGGAATAAATTTTGACCGATTTGGATCGAACGAAATGTAGAAATTTTTTCGGATTGGATTAACTTAAAATTAATTATTTCAATTAATTTTAAATCCTTTCAATTAATTATTTTAATAAATTAAAAATTAGTTCGCAAAATTTTTTTCCAAAACGTTTTGCAAAAAATTTATTTTATCAAACATTTTTTTTCAACATTTTTTCTCATAAACATTTGTCCAAACGAATTTTTTCAGCAATTTTATTCAAAAATTTTTTTCTTTCAAAAATTTGTTTTCTGAACCATTTTTTTACATAATTTTTTTCAAACAAATTTTTTCAATGACATTTCTTTGGATAAAATTGTTTTTCCAAAACAATTTTTTTACAAAGTTTGAACATATTTTGTTTTCCTCAATAGTCTACGAAACCCCTTCTTGTAGGCACTCAGGGCCTACAAACTTGACATTTTTGTCTTCGGCATGAGCTATTTTTAAAAAATTAAAATTAAAATTAATTATTTCAATTAATTTTAAATCCTTCAAATTCATTTACTATTTTAGTAAATTGAAAATTCGATCGCAAAATTTTTGTTCTAATAAGTTTTTCAAAAAATTCATTTTGTCAAAAATTTATTTTTTCAAAAATTTTTTTTTCAGAATTTTTTTGGTGAACTTTTGACCAAAATTTTGTTTTCAAAAAATGTATGTTTCAAAACTTTTTTTCGGCATTTTTTTTTCGAAAACATTTTGGAAAAAAAATGTTGCGACCAAATTTTTAATTTATTAAAATAATTAATTAATTCAAAGGATTCAAAATTATTTGAAATAATTAATTTTAATTAAAATTTTTTTTAAATAGCTCATTCCGAAGACAAAAATGTTAAGTTTCATTTCTGATTAAAAATTAGGAAAATGCTTCGAGTCCCATTTATGTGACTGCTACTGTGCGCCCACAGCAGAATGTTATTGTTACGAAGGGTCGAAACATTCACAAATTTTTGCCGCCAATTACAAGGGAGTAATGGATCCTCTTACACTTTCTGAAGAGGTCGACCATTCGGTAGTGCTATCCTGCTGTGACATCGCACTAACACTTACATCAATAGAGCTGGTGGGAACATTCCTTGGAAAGTATTTAAGTTTAAGGTACTTTTTCTTAATTATTATTACACCGCATGTCTTAACATGCTCTTAATCGTTTACGGGACATCTGTACTGTACAAATTACTTATTATTCAATTAGAGATAGCTCAGTCATCATCAATCGCACCTTGGTATTTGACATTTGTTGATAATGTATTCAAATTCGATTTTGACACATATATCCTTGAAGTATCAAAGTATACATATAATATTTTTGCAAACTTTTTGAATACTTCGTTTCGAAAATTTCGTCATTGCAAGTGAAGGGTACTGCAGCCAAAGCAAATAAATTTCGCAAAGAAATGCCCGTGCCGCCTATTTCTGTACACTTGAGCTCTGGCAGAACAAGTTTTTCCTCTACAGAGGGCTTAGAGGTTTCATTTACGTTTTTTTATCGTGCTGGTCGACATATACACTTAGTTAACTTTAATTACCCCCTTTTGGCCCCGTGCCGGTGGTGCTTGTCCGGGTAGAGGGTGGCACAAGTACATTTTCCGAAAGCACTAAATGCCCTCTACAATGTGGTGTAGATTTCATTGCGCTGGTTAACGACAAGTGTTAAACGAAAAAATCGATCGCTAAGAATCCACTTTTATCGCACCTTTGACCGACTTGGCGCTGGCAGGAGGGCCGTCCTTCATCGTCTATGTCTCAGGATTCATCTCCAGTAACTTTTATCATGCTAGCTTAACACCTGCCAAAAAACGCAGTGAGATCTTGGACTAATTCCGGAATGATTCGGATGACTTCGGATTGGTTCGGAAAAAATTCCTATCCGATACTTTCGCCAGGTATGGTGTGTACCCGGGTACCCAGGGTGTGTCCGCGACGTATGTATATTTTGAGGTGGATTATTTTTGCAACAAAAATTCCTAAATAAATTCTAAATACACCATTTGCTTGGAATTAAACAAGGGTTAAAAACAGCACACAGGTTTAAAAATCAATTATATCGCATATAATACTGTATTATATTACATTGTACTGTATTATATTTTATCACAGAGTATCATAGCCTATCATAGCGTATCGTAATGTATCATAGTGTTCCATATAGTATCATAGTGTATCTTTGTACGGCATATTGTATACTGTATCATGCTGTATCATAGTGTATGATATTGTTTCGCATATTGTATCTTTTTGCATCATATTGTATTATTTTGTACCATATTGTATCGTAATGTATGGTATTGTATCATAATGTATGATATTGTATCATACTGTATTATATTGTATCATACTGTATTATATTGTATCATACTGTATTATATTGTATCATATAGTGTGATAGTGTATCATATTGTATCATAAAATTATACCATTAAGCCATTTCCCTTTCAGGGTAGGCGTGACACTACCCGATTCGGGTAGTGTTTCTAGGTGGATAGTTTCTTGTAGTAAATAACTACAAGTGTGGGCTCACCACACCCACGATGTGCCAACAGCACTCAGTTTTCTCGAATGGTCAACCATCCAAGTACTAACCGCGCCCAACGCTGCTTAACTTCAGTGATCTGACGAGAACTGGTTCTTTCAGCGTGGTATGGCTGTGCCATATTGTGCCATATTGTATGTATTGTATCCTATTTCAACGTATTGTATGATAGTGTATCATATTGCATGATACTGTATCCTATTCCAACATATTATATGACATTGTGTTATATTGCATCATACAGTATCATATTGTGTCATATTGTATCATGTTGTATCGTATTACATCATATTATATGATACTGTATCATATTGTGCCATATAGTGTGATACTGTATCATATTGTTTCATATACTGCGATAGTGTATCATATTGCATCATACTGTACCATATTGTATCATATTGTATCGTATTACATCATATTCCATCATATTGTATGATATTGTATTGCATTGTATGGTATTGTATCTTTTTTTATAATAGCTTTTTTATAATTTTTTTATAATATCATATGATATTGTATCATATTATTTCATAATTTATCACATTGTATGATGCGGTTTCATGTTTTATCATATTTCGTGATATTATATCATATTATTTCATAATGTATCACATTGTATGATGCGTTTCATGTTTTATCATATTGCGCGATATTGTATGGTATTGTATCATATTGTGCGATACACGGTGATATTGTATGGCACCTACCGAATAACATTGTATCATATTGTAAGATTCACGGTGATATAGTATGATAATATATGAAAATGTATTATACTGTATCATAATGCACTATATTGTATCATAATTGAAAAAGAGAGAGGGTTGAAGGGGTGGTGGGAGAGAGACCCTGCTCGACCGTACGTGCAGTCGTGCGACAATAATTCAGAAACATCCCAAAAGATGTTTCACTTCAATAGTACATTGCGTGACTAGTGTGAACATACGGCTTTTTTTAAACGAGCGCAATGTTTTTGTAACGAGCCGGAGGTGAGGGCGCCGTAGGCGCCCAAACCGGAGACGAGTTACAAAAACATGGCGCGAGTTTCAAGAAGGAAACCGTCTGTTGACACGAGTCACGCACGATACTTTTGAGAACAAAGTCGTAAATGGCGTTTTTTCGTGCCTCCGCAGACAAACGCAAAATCGCGTTTTGAGTCGGTGAAGGCATGCACGAGAGTTATTCATTATAAAATCGACATGAACTTGAAACTATATTAGTGTAAAATTACTCGCATAGCACGCTACACTTTTCGTCAAAAACATCGACTTAACAATCCCCTATGATTTCTCTGTATCTTTGTCATCCACGATCTCTCTCAAGCGTTACGAAAATACGGAGCACGCGCACATCGAGCTCTTTTTTTAACCTACGTCACGCCGTGCTTACTGAACCCTATTTTGTAACTCATCCAACGCACCGCCAGACACCGCTCAAAACGCGTACTTTTTTGTTTGTCTATAGAGGCATGAAAACACGCCATTTTTATGATTGCGTTCTGAGAACAAACTTTGATTCGCAACCAGGAGTCGCTTTCCTCAATCATCTCATTACAGAGGGTTCAGAGAGAGTGTGGCAACCTAGCCGGATGCCGCCATTTTAAGCACTGGTTATCTAGGTACACTAGGTTGCCACACTGTCCCTGGACCCTCTGTATCATCTCATGAATTTGTCAGGACGTCACACGACAATATGCTGCCAAATAAAATTATTCTCAAGACGAAGATCCTCTAAACGGTCCCTTCAAAACTTGGGACGAAAATAAATGGATCTTTTCATATAGAACAAGGTTGAAAATCGTAAGTCATTTCCCGATTCACAAACATTTTTGACAGTCATTGAAATTAAAAAATTCCATCTCTCCAAACTAAAAATTTTTTAATTTGAAGTAATCAAAACTGAACTGGAAAGTAAAGTATTCAAAGTGCAGCTCTTTTGAATTTTAAACTTTTAAATTTGAACCCTGGCGGACCGATCGAACGGAACGGATACGCTACAGCGTATCCTTATAGTATCCGCATCGTATCCTCTCCGTATCATGCAAGAAAAACTCATTAAAAAAGAAAGATTAACATTTCACTTGTTGAAATTCGGATTCTACGTGAAATTTTGAGTTAAAAGGTCACAGAGTAATCGCAATAGTTTTTCTTGCAACATTCAAAAACTTTAAAAAATATAATACTTATCGATGACGTGCGCTGAAGGCGACTTCAAACGCATCGTCGTTCAGTAACAGTTAATAGGCGTTATCCGTCGACGATGGGTTTGAAGTCGCCTTCAGCCCACGTTATCGATAAGTATTATATTTTTTTTAAGTTTTTAATGTTGCAAGAAAAACTATTGCGATTACTCCGTGACCTTTTAACGCAAAATTTCACGTAGAATCCGAATTTCAACGAGTGAAATGTTCATCTTATTTTTTTAATGAGTTTTTTCTTGCATGATACGGAGAGGATACGATGTGGATACTGTGAGGCAGTCAGCCACGTTGCTTTGGGCTAACTCCCCAATGCAATGAATTATGCGGTTACGACACCAGTATCGCGCAGTGCCACCCACAATAGGCCTCTCTCGGATGGAGGCCATGGTTCAGTTGGGAGTGGCAATAGGACCGAACCGAGGCGACGACCAGGCAATGGCCCCGGACAAACGCGAGAACATCGATTCAAATGGTCAGACCAACTCAAGAGAGACATCCTTACCTGTTGGAAAAGAAGCTCACCGGCGCGAAGAGGATTCATGCAGAGGTTACATGACCGTTGGGTCAATATGCACCCGGAATATGCTCATCAAACGCCTCAGTATTTAAGAGATCAGGTATCCTTTTTGCGAAAAAACGGATATGAAGCTCTTTATCAACAAGAAGAAGAGGAACATCCTCCATCGAACATTCCACCCGTTCCAGCAAGACCACCTTTGCAGATAGCCGATAATGCTAACATGAGAAGTAGGAGATCTATCCACCAAAAAGTCTTTCTCAGGATGGACAAATTAGCTGAAGCTAATACTGCTCTCCCCGATTTGCTCCCCGAAGATGTTAATCTCTGGAATCTGAACTGTGTTGTTTACGAGAAGGCGGTGTCCTTGTTTAGCGACAGTAGAAGTAACGAAACTTCAGTACGTCTGAGTAAGACTCGCGAGCGTATTGCACAGCTTCAATTCAAAATTGAAACGGCGAGACGGCATGCATCAAATATTCAGTGCGTGATTAGCTACATAACATTAAATAAAAAATTCACTCCAAAAGATAGGGCACTCGCTCGAAACTTGAGGAAAGCAAATCACACGCTGAACAAGTGTAAACTGTTAACCATCAAGCAGCACTGGACGCAAAAAATAAGATCTCTTTCAACAGCGAAACAGCGCCTTGAACGGCGAGTAAAGTGGATTCAGGAAAATTCCACCTTTTCTACTCATCCTTCCCGTCTGTTCAATAAAACGTCACGTGCCGTTAAAAATCCGCCTAGTCGAGAGGAGATTCAAGTCTTCTGGGAACAAGTATATGGAGATACTTATCAGCTAAATGAAGACGCGTCAGATATATCACTTTTTCGTAACTTTTGCCAAAGGCAAAGGTTACAAGGTCCAGAGGAAGAGTGTCCACTAATTACTGCTGAAGAAGTGAAGAAAGTTATCGCTAGAACTAAGAACTTTTCAGCGCCAGGGCCAGATAAAATCAACAACTTCTGGTGGAAGAAGTTTACTTCTACGCACCAACATCTAGCTCGTATATTTACTACTTTCTTGAATGGAGAACAACCCGTCCCGCAGTGGCTAGTGGAAGGACGCACGGTATTGATTCCTAAGACCGGAGATTTGTCAAGTCCAAAGAACTACAGGCCCATAGCTTGTTTAAACACCAGCTACAAGCTATTCACTGGCATCTTCAAAGAGAGGATATTAACATCTATCGAGCCGGTATGGAGTGCAATAGTTGAACAACGTGGATGCAAGAGAGGTCTGGCAGGTTGCAGGAAGAACCTGTTAATAGACAGGTGTATTACGCAGGACTCGATCCGGTATCGACGCAATCTGTCCATGGCTTGGATTGACTACCGTAAGGCATTCGATAACACGAACCATGAGCTACTTATTAAGCTCATTGAGTGCATGGAGGTGCATCCAAAAATAGTGAGATGCATAAAAGAGCTTATGCTCTTGTGGCGGACAAGATTTGTCATAACATCTGACAAAAGACAAGTGACTACGAGCTATATCACATATAAGATGGGAGTCTTCCAAGGAGACTCTCTAAATCCGATACTTTTCTGCATCTCCCTCTTGCCTCTATCTATTGTGCTCCGAGGCAAAAGCTCTGGATACCTATGTGGCCCGCCGAACAAAAGAGAATATAAGGTCAACCACCTTTTATACATGGACGACCTTAAACTCTTTGCTTCCTCGAAAGAGGACCTTTACATCCTTGTAGAGGCGGTAAATAGGTACTCTAAAGCGATTGGCATGAGCTTCGGACTGGACAAGTGTGCCTGCGTCCACCTACGCTAAGGAAGATTAGAAACTACATCATCGCGTCACGATCAGGATGTTCAACTCATAGGCGGAAATACCATTCAACATCTTGGTATTGGAGAAACATATACATATCTTGGAATACCGCAAGCGGAAACCCATGATGTGCTTGCGTTAAAAACGGCCCTTGGAAAAAGGAATCGCCAAATTCTCAGAAAAATTTGGGCTTCCGAATTATCTGGAAAGAATAAGATCCAGGCGACCAATATGCTGGCCGTTCCTATACTGCTCTACACGTTTGGTGCAGTAAAATGGATCGTCGATGAGTTGAAGCAACTTGACCGAAGCACACGCAAGATGATGACAATCCATCGAAGTCATCATCCTAGATCTTCCGTACCTCGAATATACCTTCCTCGAGATAAAGGGGGTAGAGGCTTGCTGAGCTTAGAGTGTCTTCATCGCAGAACGGTTCTGGCTACAGCCTGCTCAGTTCTAAATAGCACAGATTCTCTTATGCGACTAGTACATCAACATGAAGTCGTCAATGCTGCGGCGTTTCTATATCGTGCCGCAGATAGGGCCGCAGAGGAGCTTGGCCTCCCATTTGATTCCAGCGACACTACACATGGCCTAGCATCACTAACACCTTTGGTGCTCAAAAGTCGTGTACAGGAAGCAGAACATACGCTTCTACTAAGAGAACATGCTGACAAGCCCCTTCATGGTAAATTCTACGGCATTATACGTAGAGAAGAGCTCTCGATGGGTCTGTCCAACATGTTTCTCAAGTCTGCTGGATTAAAATCGGAGAATGAGGGATTTCTTTTTGCCTTTCAAGATGGCGTTATAGACACCTTAGTTTACCGCGAGCGCATAATGAATATATCTGTAGGCGATACCAACACTAGAGCGTGCAAGCAAGAGCCAGAAACACTTGGACATGTTCTCAGTGGATGCTCAAAATATGCACGATACGGGTACATAGAGAGACACAATGCGGCTCTAAAAGTGTTATATTACCATCTGAGGCACTTCTATGGTGTTGATCTATTGCCCGTCTTGCAATACGCCCAGGGGGAACTCGAGTCCGTTGTGGAGAATGATCAGTGTAAGATCTACTGGAATTTCTCATTCTCGACGACTCAACGTATCAGTGCTACGAAGCCTGATATTGTCCTCCAAGATCTGAAGAACAAGATCATTTACGTGATTGAATTCTCGGCACCAGCCGACGGTAATATCACGGCAAAGGAGGAAGAAAAACGGGCGAAATATCAAGCACTTCTTTTTGAGCTGAGCAGGCTCTACCAAGGCTTCAAAGTCCATCTTGTAGTTATCATAATCGGCTGTCTTGGAGGAATGAAAGCTTCATTTATTAGCCAACTCAACAAGATTCCGGCTTGCCAGCGTCAGGCTCATTCCATCGCGAACCGGATGCAAAAGGCTGTTCTTCTGGGATCACTTCATCTGGTCCGTCAACACTGTTCCTCATAACATTCTAAAAAGATTGGTAGCTCTAAAAAAGTATCCAGAGGTGAAACTTCATCTCCAACTGTCTCGTCTGCCGCGTAAGATCATCCGCGGCTAGAGACCTGACTCCAAGAAACAGTGTCGCCCGATGTTATCTCGCGTAAATTTCCCGCTCTTGCTTACCTTCTAGGACAGAAGGAGCAGAAGCGGATGACGTACACGTTCCAGTTGCGTCGGGATTGGTTGCTTTTAAAGAACCATGATCGTAGCTTCCGGAGCCTACAACTTCTCACATAAAAAATCATGTCCCTTTTCCAATTCAGTACAAAATTGAACATAGAAAGTTCCCCCCTTTCATCTGAATGTTGAAAAGATAAATATATAGTCAAGATAAATATTTTTCAGAGGCTAAGTACATAATAACACAATACTGAGCGTTGCTACGTCAGGTTGCTACGTTAGCGAGCCACAAAAATCTCGCAGCCAATCAGAGATCGGGTTAACTCTAGCAGGCCGCAAAAGCCACTGTTCCCAGACAGAAATGCGGCCGGAAAGACGTACTTTCGGCTAGGGGACGAAGAAAAAAGGTTTTTCTTTCAATTCATAAAAAATTAGAACCAAAATTTTCTGCCTTTCAACTCGATGAAAATCTTAAAAACAAAAAGTGTCCCTCTTCCAATCCAGAAAGAATTGAAAATAAAAATTTCATCCCTTCAAACTCAATGAAAATGTTAAAAATACCAAATTTGCCCGCCTTCAACTCAATGAAAATGCAAAGGTGCTTTTACACCTCTGCATGCATGCTCACGCGTACGCATGAATTTGCAAGTGGTCATTCCAGCCTCCGATAAATCTACTAATATGTCAGTTATCTTATAGTAATTTTCTTCTAATGTAAAATATTACTATAGAATTACTACAATATTACTAGATTTATCGAAGGTTGGAATGACCGCTTGCAAATTCATGCGTAGTGCGAGCATGCATGCAGAGGTGTGAAAGCACCTTAAAAAACAAAAAAGTTCCTCCAATTCGGAAAAGAATTAGGTACCAAAATTTCGTCCCTTTCTTTAAAAATTAGAATGGTGAAATTCAAACTTTTTTTGACACATAAATACTTTAAAGTAGGAATTTGTACCCTCTTCTAACTTATCTCGCACTGTCATTATTTCCTTACTTGCTCGCTGCATATTGCAATCCTCCCTCTGATACTCAATTTTGTACGTAAATTCCGACAATTTAACGAACCAACGACCAATTCGTGGACTCAAATCTCGTTTTGACTCAACATTTTCAAGCTATTGCAATCGGTTTTTATTCTGAATGGAATCCCCAACAAATAAACTCTAAATCTTTCTAAAGGATTCACAATTGCAAGAGCTTCGAGCTCATATGAATGATATTTTTCTTCATCTTTCGTTGTTTTTCGACTAAAATACGACACTGCATGCATCTTTCCATCAGAATCTTCTTGTAACAAAACTCCACCTAATCCCTTCGAACTTGCATCTGTGTGTACTTCAGTACCGGCTTTTGGATCAAAGACTTTCAAAACTGGACTAATCATTAATCTACCTTTCAATTCTTGAAATGATTTTTCTCGTGTTTCACCCCAACTAAATTGAGCATTCTTTCCCAACACGCATTTAGTCATAGTCATTTTTATTGTACTACGTACAACCGTTACATCTTTAGGAGTTGGAAACTCCTCTATCGCACGTAATTTTCTGTTTCCCGGTGAAATTCCCTCAGCTGTAATTTCAAAACCTAAATATAATATAATACTGATCATCGATTAAGGGAATTGGAACTTTCTGCTTTACAGTATTGCAATTGACTGCCCTGAGAATTTCATTAGATCTTTGAATGTTAGGCTTTTTGAAAGAACTTTGGCGAATAGAGAAACGCATGCACGTAAATGGTTGATGTACTCAGAATCTACAGGAAGCGTGTTCTGTTATGCTTGCAAATTATTTTTTAATAATTTGTCAAATACTTTGGTGAAGGATGGTTTTTTTTAGATTGGAAACATGCGCATGAGAAACTCAATAGTCATGAAAATAGTACTGAACATAAGAACTGCATGGGATGCAGGCAGCAGTGGTGATTATGAGTCCTAATGGCAACAATGGGAGCGAGGACAAGAACGGCTACCTCGGTCTGTTATATTCTTGGGAAAATTAAGCAAAAAAAAATTTCGAAGGGTTCAATATAATAGACCGAGGTAGCCGTTCTCGCCCCCGCTCCCACTGTTGCCATTAGGACTCATAATCACCGCTGCTGCATACCTCATAGCTTCGATTTGGAAATTTACTTGTTTAAAGTGTTAAAAGAGGACTTAAATATTATTATTCTGACCTGAAAATTGGAAAATATATTGTATGAATATGAAGGAATAATTACAAGAAGTTTCATCTCAAAATTATTCCCTTAATCATGTCAAATTGTACACTGAAGTTCAGCTAATTTTATACTGAGAATTTTTAATGCAAATGAGTTGGTCGGTTTTTTTAAAAACAGGAACATGCATTTGCTCCAGTGCAAATCGCCTGATCTATTTCCGAAGTTGTTTCCAGGATATTTTCAGTTTTACTGTATTTGTTCGGAAATCGCACAATTGTGCAGTTAATCCAATTTTATAGCGTAACCGTTGAAAATACGACTACAACTGTTATAACCTTTTTTGTGCACTATAGAATTGTGTATATTTTTTGACATAACCATTTTCGACCTAAAATCAACCGTTCTCGAGTTATTTAAAAAAACATGTTATTGTTTAACACTTTGCATCATGGCGGCCGTAGCCGTCCACATATGGTTGGGGAGTTTTTACAGTATCTTTATAAAGTCATGTCCACTGTATCTGTGGAAAAAAATTCTACTATTCCGAATTTTTTTTTTTTGAGTTAAATTTGTTCCCCGTTGACTGGACTAAGAAGGTATCATGTTTTATTATTAAGAATCGAAAATTACTGCTAATCTTATTTTGCTTTTGTGTAAAATGGAATTATCTGAGCGATGATCATGAATGTGTATGAAATTTAACCTTCATCCGGTCGCGTTGACGGCTATCCGCCGTCATTGACATAAATGTCACGTAAAAACATAACTGACTGATGATATACGGGCGGGAATCAACTGTATTCTCTAGTTACACATTTTATCAGCCTTTTGTTACCTTTGCGGGACAAGAAAAAATCACAGAACGAAACTGACGTGCAATGATTGCCAAAAATACATTTGCAAAAACTACTGCCAAATGATCTGAGATTCTTGCACTCGTGCTCGTGAGGAAGGCGACACCACACAAGACAGTGATACCATTAATTAATATATTTTTTATACTTAACTACTTATTTTTTTATACTTTTTTGCCAAAATAAATTCTTTGAAAAGTCAAACAATGTGATGAAAATTATTCACTAAGTAGTAAGGCAGAACTAATATTACGTTTCTTCACCATTTCTACGATTTCTTGAGTATTTAATAAAGTTTTTCTTTCTATATGTTGCGAGGAACTCTCTTGGAAGACTGACAACTCAAACCACAATCGTCCACGGGACCTTGAGTCGCTGCCGCGACTCAAGGGGACGCGAGCGGATGAAGGTTAATAAATGCGTACCTAAATAGCGATTTCATATGCTTGAGATATTGCAAGCTCCGTAAGTTCCACTTTTTGCCACTTCTCCTCCACACGTATTTTAACGCACACTCCATTGTGGCTCCCACTTAAGCGACTGCGAGCCTCTGCGAGTCTCTGTGCATGTCCCATAGTGCGCAGCGTGGATATACGACGGAGCAGAGTGGGTGTACTCAATAAGTGCCGAATTCTTGGAATTATACTCCTCTACAGCTCCGCCAGACTGGCAGTTACCGGGAGTGTACTGTAGTAACTGTAGAGGTCAATCTTACGATAATGCTAGTAACATGTCTGGAAAGTATGCTGGAGTACAAGCCCGCATACAAAGTTAAATTCGTTAGCGTTGTATGCACGAAGTAGCATAAGGAGATCCAACTCTATGGGCCATTTCAGAAGATTGTACCCCCATTTTTCCCTGCCCACATCCTATAGCACTTCAGATAACGTATTTTGGCGCCTCTTGCGGAAAACCGTTATAACATAGGTTTTGCCGTTGGTTTTCAACAGTTTCGAATTCTCTCATGAGAGGCGCTACAATAACTAATCTCCTATGCTGTGGGTATGCTATAGGAAGTGGGCACGGAAACATGGGGGGGTATCCTTATATTAGAGTTGGATCTCCTTATACTACTTCGTGGTTGTATGTTTCATGTGTTGGTTATTCACTAAATTTGGTTGGAAAGAATAGCGTTGATGTGTGCACTAAAGCTATAAGTTTTTTTTTGGATTGTGTTCATATTGTGATTTGATAATAATAAAAATGAAAAAGACGAAAGAAATAAAAAAGAGAAGGAAGGGGATTTGGTTGGTTGCCGTCTCATTTTTCTTTGCTCTTTTTTATTTTTGTCCGCGGAAACAAATTTTTTTGTTTTTGGGAATTGCAATAGCAGCATTTTGAGGTGGTTGTCTAAATTTGAACGTTGGATTTTTGTCTCATTTTCAGGAATTCTATACACTAACTTGAGTATTGGATGTTAAATAGGATTTTGAATTTGATTTTAATCTAATTTGAAATTCTTAAATTTCAATTTAGCTAGACTTGGTTCATGGTGATAAAATGTTGCAATCTTCGACCGAATTTGTTAATGAAATGCGAAATATATATATACCATTAAGCCATTTCCCTTTCGCCGAGCCTCAAGGGGTAAGCGTGACACTACCCGATTCAAATAAGTTTGATGAAATTGATGAAAATGCCAAGAGGTTAGGATGTTTTGTTAGTCAATATTACAATGACGAGGATAAGCGTATTAAAAGAAGAAAATTTCCAGATGGCAGAGTTGAAACTTTTCCAAGTTTGAGTGGCAAGGATAAATTCAAAATTGACAGTTTTTTTATTATGGTAGACAAACTAAAAATGAAATTACAGAAACGATGTTCGGCTTACTGCAAAATTACAGAAATGTTCGGCTTTTTAACAAAGTTACGTGAAATTAATTTAAAAGATATAAAAAAAGTGCCTCTAAACTTTTAGATTTTTACGCTGCAGATTTGGAAGGTACCTTAGCCACTGAAGTGGAACAATTTATTCATTTCTTGAAGTCTGCTCACAAAGATAAAAAATTATCAGCTGTAATTAGTTTAAAATGGATGTCAGATTCAGACATAACGTCGATTTCCCCGAATGTATATATTGCTTTTAGACTCTTCTTAACCATTCCCATTACAAATTGTGAAGCTGAACGATCTTTCTCAACTCTAGCTAGGGTAAAATCAGAACTTCGTTCAACTATGAGTGATAAAAGATTAACTGGTCTCAGTTTATTGTCAATCGAGAAAGATCTTCTGAAGTAATTATTTTTTGAAGATCTAATAAAAGAATTAGCAAATGCAAAAGCACGAAAAAATGTGTTTCTTAGATGTATGAATGTATAATACACATATTATTAGTTGTAAGTGCAATAATAAATATTATTTTTCAAAATCGAGAAAAAAATAAAAAGTTTTTTTTTCATGTACCTCATTTGTTTATATTTTATTCGATTGTATGTCTTTTACCAGAGAATTTTCTTAGGTGGCCCCAACAAAATGTGCAGCCCTGGGCCCGAGTTTCCTTAATCCGGCTCTGGGTTCAGAATCGTCCTGTAAAGTCAATTATTGTTAAATTTTTAACACTCGAACTATAGTTACTAAAAACGTTTTTTGTATAACTTGTTCTCGGGTGAACCCGGTTTCTATCACAGCCATGGACCAAGTCAAGTGACTGATGAGATGAGGATGTTATAAGTTAATTTAATACGATGTCTGAAATCTTCTGCGATGATGTTGTAGATATGAAATTAAGAGCATGGTGTAGTTTGGAGTTCGTATTTTACCGCTGTTATCCATACACAGCGGCCGCGAGCTTCCTGATGGTCTAGACAATTTCTCACAATGCGGTAGGTGTTTAATAAAACCGTCTTCTGAGCTGTTGCCAGTACCCTACTGACTCCTAAATGTTCAAGATGATCAGTGCATCTTGCGTGCACATTGCTTGTAGCCGAAATCACAATAGGATGAATAGATGCATGAGTAGATAGGCAGGGCGGGTTCTAATGGGTTCATGTCCATGCTAAGCTTCTAGAACATTCTCGAAGGTCCCTGCTAACGTCACAGAATAATAATAATATTGCACAATTGTAAGAACCGAATTGATGTCAACAGGTTCAAGGTTATTACGAGAAAAACAAGAATGATTTATTGCTTCCTTATAGATAAAACATTCATTTTTAATGCGCAAATATGCAGGCGTATATATGTGAAATTTGATGTGACATCCTGTTTTCGTCTATATGAATTTGATTGATTGCTTTCTTATCGAAAAAACATTCGTTCAGTGCGCAAAGGATACAGGTGTAGAGCTGAAGTCATGTAAACAGGCTCAAGATTATCAGGAGAAAAACAAGGATGATTTATTGCTTTCTGGAAAGACTTTCTTTCGTCAACTACTTCAAGGTTAGTGTACCCTTACGAAAATATATGACAGGAAAAAAATGACAGGCCTGTCATTTTTTTCCTGTCATTTTTTCCCTGTAGTTTTTTCGCGACCACAGGAAAACGACAGGGAAAATGACAGGCAAAACGACAGCCGAAAATAACTGGCCCTAATTGGCCATAATTTATAGTAATATCGTCTGAACATTATAAAGTATCGACGACTTGCAGATTTATTAGTGAACGATCTGAACTTTCCTGTAAAGCTTAAAAAATCATTAGCAAACAAAAAAAAACTATTATGGGAATTTTCATCATGAAACACTTTTTTGTAGCCTGTGTCTAATTCCGAATTCTCTTCCAACACATCAATTGTGGAATGTGTTCGATTTGCCATTTTAAAGCCTTCTTATCTTTACAAAGCGCTAAACTTAAGTACCACGGGCAACAATTTCGGACTATTTTCAACTTTCTTCATTCCCTTAACAAGTTCACTGCGTGCTCCCAATTCCATGATCCAACAAAGAATGGTCTCGCCACGCGCATCTAAAAAAAGTGAACCAATCAAAGGGTCCGTAGGTTGCGCGTGGCGAGACCATACTTTGTTGGATTATGGAATTGGGGGCACGGAGTGACCTTGTCAAGAGAATGAAGAAAGTTGGAAACAGTCGGAAATTTTTGGCCGTGGTACTCAAGTTTAGCGCTTTGTGAGGATAAGAAAGCTTTAAAATGGCAAATTGAACACATTCCACAATTGAGGTGTTGGAAGAGAATTCGGAATTGGGCACAGGTTACAAAAAGGTGTTTCATCATGAAAATTTCCATAATAATTTTCTTTTGCTAATGATTTTTTAAGCTTTACAGGAAAGTTCAAATAGTTCACTAATAAATCTGCAAGTCGTCGATACTTTATAATGTTCAGACGATATTATTCTAAATTATGGCCAATTAAAGCCAGTAATTTTCGGGTGTCGTTTTGCCTGTCATTTTCCCTGTCGTTTTCCTGTGGTCGCGAAAAAACTACAGGGAAAAAATGACAGGAAAAAAATGACAGGCCTGTCATTTCTTTCCTGTCATATATTTTCATAAGGGTATTGACACATTACATTTTGCCTTGCAAAAATATATATTCCGAACGTGTCGATTATAATGTAGAACGATATGTAAAAACAGGTCCAAGGTTATAACGAGAAAAACAAGGATGATTTATTGCTTCCTTATAGATAAAAGATTCATTTAATGTACAAAATATTCTAGAATACTCTTGATGGCATCATGAAAATTATACTGCGCAATTTCTGGAAAGAATTTATTTTGTCAACAGCTTCAAGGTTATTGTAATGACGCATCACATTTTGCGTTGCAAAAATGATATCCCGAACGTGTCGATTATAGTGTAGAACGTTCTAGAAGATTGTTGCATCACGTGATGCAATATTGCGCAATTCCGAGAAACGAAGTTCACATGTTTCTAGGTGTATCGACTACAATGTAGAACGTTCCAGAACGTTTTAGAACATTGTTGCATCATGTAATGCAATACTGTGCAAAAGTCTTCTGAAATTTGGTAGAGGGAGTAAGCGTCTATAAAAGAAGGCCAGCTCTTCTCTTTCATCAGTTTATTGTCAGATGTCAGATTGTGAAGAAGAAAAGCGACAAGAGCTGAAAAATCGTTTAAACGTATTTCTACAGAACTTTCGCGAACTGAAACAAGTGATACAAGTGCGAATATATTCACAAACTTTAACGAGAAAATTTAGTACTTTGAATATTGCGAAAAGTGAAGCAGTGAAAAATAGATTTCTCAAAACTAAACAAAATTGCCATTAATAACAATTTCCTTCCAACGAAGAAGCTCAAGGACCTAGAGCTGAACAAAGACTATGAAATTACAAACATCAGAAAAGCAACAACACAGTTTGGAGTGTGGTTCATTGCCACGGTAGAAAACAATTTCACTGTTTTTCTACCAGCGAGGATGACCAATCTGCTGAGTGAAGATGAAAATCTGCTGTTGGGAATGCAAAAGTCCTGTGAAGATGGTGATCTTTGCATGCGGTATTTGGGTGGATGCTACAATTCCATCGAATTTGTGAAGAAACATATATAAAGTTAACAGTCTTCAACTATCGCTCAGTGTCTGAAAGCCTTTAGTGCAATCAACATCATCATCATCATGTCTCACACCCCATGTGGGGTTGCTGGTCCCCCATCGGGCGCCTCCCCAGGTTGCGGATGGGGGAACGCCTCCCAGATATGGGTGGTACCGGGGAAATGAAATACCCGGGGTGGACAAAAACCAGCTAGGGGAAGGAACCCCAAACAAGAAACCAGTCATGAGTGGGTACGACCAAAACACACTACCCCAAGGGAGTAGAAATCTCCCCGCCGGTTCCGATCGGGTGCAAGCCCTGGTGGCCGGTGCAGGTTCCATGGATTTTGAGGGGAACCAATCGTACTTTGACAGGAGCGTCTGCGAGGAGTTAGGTGGTCCTTTGGACGTGACGGAGGAGGTGGAGGTATCAGTGAATAAGGTGGACATCGCAGAAATGGATGCCAAACTCTCAGAGACGTATGCTCTCTTTGAAGAGTTGAGAGGCACCATAAAAGAAATGATGGATTTTAGCAGCACAAAAAGGAATATGTGGCTGCCAATTAGGGATGGGCTGGAACGAGCGAAGCGGCTCATGAAGGAACTGCGCGATCACTCTATGACGACCGAAGGGCTTCATAGGGATTTGATCGGGAATGTTGGACGAACTGCCCGAACGAGAGCCATGACTCGGAAGGAGAAGGTAAAGCAGAAGACAGACGAAAGCTGCACTCAGACTGATGAAGCCGTGGCAACTCCCACTCCCCGTGATAGGAAGCGAGAGAGGGATTCCACCCTGAGTCCAGTAGAGATGAGTCCTTCCAAGCCAAGAAGAAAAAAGCCGAGGACACGTAACGCTCCAGCGCCAACGACCTCAACGCCAAAGAAGGTGGAAAAGAAGCTAGAGTCTGCGCCAAAACGGAAGAAGAGGCAGATGCGAGCTAGAACCGAGGCGGTCCTTATCAAAACTCAAGGACCTTAAGAAGAAGGTGAAACCTGACGCCCTTGGCGTAAAAATCAAGGGGGTCAGGCAAACGAGACACGGTGAGGTTCTAGTAGAACTGGGACCTACATCAAAAGGCAGAGCTGAGCTGGTAACGGGGGTAGCGTACGTGAGCTTGTTCCCCGCACCGAGGTCGAGATTCTGGACCTCGATACCACGACAGATGGAGAAGAAGTAGAGGAGGCCGTTCGGAAACATGTTGGCGAACCGGTTGGAGTCGTCAGGGTCAGCCTCACGAAAAGACCCTTCAGAGGCAATCTGAAGGCTTTCGTGGAGCTGGCAGAAGATCTGGCTGTAAGCTTGGTGCGCATTGGACACCTTAAGGTGGGGTGGGTATCGTGCCGAGTGCACAAGAAGGCGGAGGCAATAAGGTGCTACCGCTGCCTAGGCTTCGGCCACATGGCAGCGAACTGCGAGGGTCCAGATAGGACCAAATCAGGCTGGCGATGCGGCAAAGAGGGGCATAAAGCTACAGTATGCGAAAGCACACCGCAGTGCTACCTCTGCGCCGCAAAGGAAGATAAGCCCCGGACAGACCATCGCCCGGGGACAAGGAGTTGCTTGGCGTTCAGAGAGGCAGCCTCGTTGAAGAAGCTTCTTGGACGTGCAAGCTAACATCGAAGCTGGACAGGTCCGACGAGAAGCCCAGTTTACTAGGAGAAGGCCAAGCTGGCACATTGGATGAAGGCCGAGGCACGGCCAAAGAACGGCACCCCCTGAAGTAATGCGAAAGCGGTTCCGGGGGTATCATGCCAAGGAGAACGGGTGGTGGTTTTTAGTCGGTGGTTGGTAGCATCACTATAATGATCGAATTAAGATCTTTGTGTATATTTATATATATTAAGATCATTGTAGTGATGATACCAATATCCCGACACTACCGAGAAGTGCGGACCCTTCTCGGTGTGTGTTAGCAGATTTTCCACCTTCCCTCTTAAAAAAAAATCATGTCTAACACACCTCGAAATCAAATGTTACATGCAACTGCGTACAATCTGAATTCATCATTCAAAAAGCAAATTAAGATTGGTGCTGATTTCAAAAAAGACGAAAAGATCTCCTCAGCAGTGAAACTGTTAGCCAGTCATCCTCGTGCAAGTATAACCCTGACTCCTGAAGACTGGAAATTATTCAAAAGTTGCTTCAAACTCATTTCACTGTTCTTTGATGGCCAAGAGAAGCAGCAATGCATCGACTGTGGAAATTTCCATATACATATGACTATATCTTTTGGGGATTATATAGTTGCTTTGGAACAAATTCAAGAAACTCAGAAATATTATCCGTTTGTACTACAAGAAACAACGTTTGCTGTTCTCCATGAAGTCAGTCTTTGTATCGACCGGTACCTTCTGGAACAGAGTCTTATGCCGTTTCAACACACAAAGGATGTCATCATTGAAACCATAGCTGAAGGTTTTTGGCGCAATGTGAAATCGCCTTGTGTGAAAAGTGTAAAATCTTATATACAAAAAAATTATGCAAGTTTAAAAAATAAGGCAATGAAAAAACTTATATTTACGAATCTCATGCGATTTGAAATTCTGTTTCTTGAAATGATTACTTTTTACAATCAAAATGTGTGTGAAGAAGTGATTGAGAAATTACCAGAACTCAGATGTGTGAATGGTACCTTTGTACATTAACATTTGTCATGTATTTTATTAGTATGAGAATCTCAATAATAGTATAGTGTGTCATGAGACGGGAACCACATCTTTGACGCGACGAGGCCGATGTTTTCTGTACGAGGCGATGAGCAGGCGCGCGAAGCGCGCCTGCCGCCGAGTACAGAAAACATCGGACGAGTCCGTCAAAGGGTTCCCGTCGAATGACACACGATATTTTATTCAAAATCGGCCTACCACGTGACATGCACTAAAATTTTGACAATAAGATCAGAAAAAGCGTAGAAAATAC
>CAKNYM010041600.1:5810-25803 GCA_932195095.1 Andricus curvator
AGGGGGAATGTTACAAGTGAAAGTAGGGGTAATGAGGGGAGGAGAAGCAGGAGAAGTAAAGGGAGAAGAATTAAATAAAATGTAGGGAAATGAAGCAGGGTAAGGGAAAATGAGGGGCGAGGAATAATGGCACGGGAAGTAGGGGAAATGAAGGGAGATGAAGTAGGAGAAATGAAGTGAAAGGAAGTAAAGGAAGTGTAGGAAAATGAGGAAGGGGGAGTAAAAGAAACAAGGAGAACGTAAGTAGAGGGATTGAGGGGAGAGGAAGTAGAAGAAATGAAGTGAGAGGAATTTTTCAGAAGTGTAGGGAAATGAGGTAGGGTAAGTAGAGAAAATGAGGGAAAGGGTAGTAGGGAGAAGAGGTAGGGAAAGTAAGAGGAGGGGAAATAGGAAAAATAATGGCAGGGGGTGAAGAGGGAAGTAAGGAGGAATGAGAGGAAGGGAAGTAGGATCAGTGGGGTAAATGGGGAGGGGAATCTCTCGAAACAGATTTCGTGAGATTTCGAAGATTTTCAAATATTTCAAGTTATTTCCAAAGATTTCAAAGATTTTGGGATATTTTGAAAGATTCAAAGGAAGTTGCAATTGATTCCCTAATTTGAAGGGATTTCAAAGAAGTTCAGCGATTTTAGGGTATTTTAAAAAATTCGAAGGAATTTTCAAGAGTTTAATAGAATTTCAAGAGATTTCAAAAGATTTTACAGGATTTGTAATATCTTAGGTTCTGAAACATTCTGAGGAATTTTTAAGATGTTAAAAATTTTTTGAACTGATTTAAAATCTTTTGGGGTATTTAAAAACATTCCAAGAAATGTTAAAATTTCGATTGCTTTTAGTAATTTAATGAAATTTCGAACGATTTAAAATATTTTAGAGTTTTTTCAATTATTCCAGATCATTTCCAAGATCTTTAAAAAATTTGAAGGAGTTTCAAAAGATTTCAAAGAATTAAAAATTTTTTAGGGAATTTTAAAAGATTCAAAGGCATTTTCAAGAGATTTTAAACATTTCAAAGATTTCTAAAGATTTTAATGATGATAAGAGATTTAAAAAAATTTTCTTGCGCTTTTAAAAACTTTCTTAGAATGTCAGTAGATGTGGCATGATATAACAGGTCCTATAAGGATTGCAAATATTTGAAAAGATATCAAGAGATTTTAGCAGATTTCCATTGATTTCAATGATTATAAAAGATTTTAAAATCTGTTCAAGGAGTTTTAATAAATTATCCAGAATTTCATAAAATATCAGATTTCACCGAATTTCACGGGATTTTGTTATATTTTAATGGATTTCAAAAAATGTATTCTAAAGAAGTGAGGGATTTCATAGGGATTCAAAGATTTGAAGAAATTTTCAAATATTTTTTTTCAATTCATGTGAAATTCGTCCAGATTTTTTAGTTATTTATCCTGAATTCTCTTAAATACTTTTTCATTCTTTTGAATTTGTTTAATTCACTCAAATGCTGTATGAGCACCGAAACGTTGGTAAATATTATAAATGCTTTCATATTGTGATTTAGTAATAATAAAAATAAAAAAGCCGAAAGAAAAAAACAAGAGAAGGAACGGGATTTGGTTGGTTGCCTTCTCATTTTTCTTTCCTCTTTTTTATTTTTGTCCAGAGAAGCAAATATTTTTGTTATTAGGAATTGCAATAGGAGCATTTTGTATTGGATGTTAAACAGGCTTTTGATTTTGATTTCAATCTAATAAAAAATTCTTAAATTATAATTTTTATACAATAAAATTGTGTAACCATTTACACATGATGTCCTAAATCTAAAGTATTCTTTCTCACTTTAGACTGGGAGAAACAGCTCATAAAACACAAATAAATTATAAGAATGAATGAGATAGTCGTTCTGAAAAATGAGAAACGTGATTGGTTTTCTGTGTTTCAACTTATCAGTTTTTCCCAATCCCATTGGTAAATATAATAATATCCACACCGAAAAAATGTTTAGTTCAGACGGAAAAATAATGTGAAATCAAATCAATGAAAGTATAATATATTTGAATAAAGTAATTACAAAAGCTCAAAAATTAGTTCTGCTATTAATTTGACTTAATTTTATTTCCAGTAAGCTCTCATAATCTGTTTAGTTGTAAGGTAAACTCAATTATGAACTTCATACTTCTGTCAAAATTGATCCTATTTCATTAGCGTCATATACAGAGTTCCAGCATTCTTCATTCAGCTATATAATATCTTTGTTTTATCGTTAATTCGGTTCGAACAATATCTGTGGCATCAATGATGAATATTGCCAGACAAAGTTATTACTTCTGTTTTTCAGTGTCTGATACTGCTTTTTTCATTATCTTTAACAATTTTATGCGAAAAGAGGTGATATGATGCTCAGCTAGTGCTGATTGCGTGAAATGTTTTAGTCTGACTTTAACCTCATGTTCCTTTACATGTTGGCTCACCGCTCTCCCGATTTCTCCAATATAGACTTTGCCGTTTCCTTCATACTGCGTTCGAAACAATAGTTAACTAATTGTAAAAAAATTAATAGTTAACTGGTAAACGACGATTTCCACTGAAGTACGACCACCTGTCTTCCCTACCTGGAAAGCCTGGAAAACCTGGAATGGTCAGGGAATTTTTATGGACCTGGAAAAACCTGAAAATGTTTTGAAATTTTTTTAAAGTCAAGGAATTTTTTCGAGAGTGTGCTTATTTTTTTTTATTTGAATTGCAATAATAAACAACAGCTGCTTCGCTGCATTCTATTTCATTTCGTGAACGTCTTGGAATAATTTTCCTTTTAGAGAATGCTTAAATTGGTGTTTTTTTGGCGATGACGGTTGTTTTGTCAAATAAAATGTTATGTCCTCTTTCGATATGGTGCTCAGCTAGTGCTGATTGCGTGAAATATTTTAGTCTGACTTTACTCTCATGTTCCTTCACACGTTGGCTCACCGCGCTCCCGATTTCTCCAATATAGACGTTCTCGCAAGAGCCATAATGATGAAAAATAAAATAAAAAAGTATATTTATTAATGTACATATAATAATGTTTAGTGAAAGGTCATCATTCTTTAAAGAAATAAATGATTTTATATTAAATTTCGAATTTATCATTTTAAAGTGCTGATTGCGTGAAATGTTTTAGTCTGCTTTACTCTCATGTTCCTTCACATGTTGGCTCACCGCGCTCCCGATTTCTCAAATATAGACTTTGTCATAAGAGCCATAATGATAAAAAATAAAATGAAAATATATATTTACTAATGTACATATAATAATGTTGAGTTAAAGGTCATCATTCTTTAGAGAAATAAACGATTTTATATTAAATTTCGACTTTATCATTTTTATGTGCTGATTGCGTGAAATTTTTTAGTCTGACTTTAACCTAATGTTCCTTTACATGTTGGCTCCCCGCTTCCCGATTTCTCCAATATAGACTTTGCCGTTTCCTTCATACTGCGTTCGAAACAATAGTTAACTAATTGTAAAAAAATTAATAGTTAACTGTTAAAGGACGATTTCCACTGAAGTACGATCACCTGTCTACCCTACCTGGAAAGCCTGGAAAACCTGGAATAGTCAGGGAATTTTTATGTACCTGGAAAAACCTGAAATGTTAGGACATTTTTTTAAAGTCAAGGAATTTTTTCGAGAGCGTGCTTATTTTTTTTGTTTCAATTGCAATAATGAACAACAGCTGCTTCGTTGCATTCTATTTTATTTCCTGAACGTCTGGAAATAATTTTCCTTTTAGAGAATGCTTAAATTTCTG
Organism: Andricus curvator; assembly: GCA_932195095.1. Lineage (NCBI taxonomy): Eukaryota > Metazoa > Arthropoda > Insecta > Hymenoptera > Cynipidae > Andricus > Andricus curvator. Next base: position 9,565 of record CAKNYM010041600.1, read on the forward strand.
TTTTTGCGATGACGGTTGTTTTGTCAAATAAAATGTTATGTCCTCTTTCGATATGATGCTCAGCTAGTGCTGATGGCGTGAAATATTTTAGTCTGACTTTACTCTCATGTTCCTTTACAAGTTGGCTCACCGCTCTCCCGATTTCTCCAATATAGACTTTGTTGTAAGAGCCATAATGATGACAAATAAAATAAAAATATATATTTAATAATGTACATATAATAATGTTTAGTGGAAGGTCATTATTCTTTAAAGAAATAAACGATTTTATATTAAATTTCGACTTTATCATTTTTATGTGCTGATTGCGTGAAATGTTTTAGTCTGACTTTAACCTCATGTTCCTTTATATGTTGGCTCCCCGCCCTCCCGATTTCTCTAATATAGAATTTGCCGTTTCCTTCATACTGCGTTCGAAACAATAGTTAACTAATTGCAAAAAAATTAATAGTTAACTGTTAAACGACGATTTCCACTGAAGTACGACCACCTGTTTACCCTACCTGGAAAGCCTGGAAACCCTGGAATGGTCGGGGAATTTTTATGTACCTGGAAAAACATGGAAATATTAGGAAATTTTTTTAAAGTCAAGGAATTTTTTCGAGAGCGTGCTTATTTTTTTTGTTTGAATTGCAATAATGAACAACAGCTGCTTCGCTGCATTCTATTTTATTTCCTGAACGTCGTGAAATAATTTTCCTTTCAGAGAAAGCTTAAATTTGTGTTTTTGCGATGACGGTTGTTTTGTCGAATAAAATGTCATGTCCTCTTTCGATATGATGCTCAGCTAGTGCCGATTGCGTGAAATGTTTTAGTCTGACTTTCCTCTCATGTTCCTTTACAAGTTGGCTCACCTCTCTCTCGATTTCTCACAATATAGACTTTGTCACAAGAGCCATAATGATGGCAAATAAAATAAAAGTATATATTTAATAATGTACATATAATAATATTTAGTGAAAGGTCATTATTCTTTAAAGAAATAAACGATTTTATATTAAATTTCGAATTTATCATTTTTATGTGCTGATTGCGTGAATTGTTTTAGTCTGACTTTACTTTTATGTTCCTTTACAAGTTGACTCCCCGCTCTCCCGATTTCTCCAATATAGACTTTGCCGTTTCCTTCATACTAGGTTCGAAACAATAGTTAACTAATTGTAAACAAAATTAATATTTAACTGTTAAAGGACGATTTCCACTGAAGTACGACCTCCTGTCTACCCTACCTGGAAAACCTGGAAATGTTAGGAAATTTTTTTAAAGTCCAGGAATTTTTTCGAGAGCGTGTTTATTTTGTTTGTTTGAATTGCAATAATGAACAACAGCTGCTTCGCTGAATTCTATTTTATTTCCTGAAAGTCTTGAAATAATTTTCCTTTTAGAGAATGCTTAAATTTGTGTTTTCGCGATGACGGTTGTTTTGTCAAATAAAATGTTATGTCCTCTTTCGATATGATGCTCAGCTAGTGCTGATTGCGTGAAATATTTTAGTCTGACTTTACTCTCATGTTCCTTTACACGTTGGCTCACCGCTCTCCCGATTTCTCCAATATAGACTTTGTCACAAGAGCCATAATGATGAAAAATATAATAAAAATATATATTTATTAATGTACATATAATAATGTTGAGTGAAAGGTCATCATTCTTTAGAGAAATAAACGATTTTATATTCAATTTCAAATTTATCATTTTTATGTGCTGATTGCGTGAAATGTTCTAGTCTGACTTTACTCTCATGTTCCTTTACATGTTGGCTCACCGCGCTCCTGATTTCTCAAATCTAGACTTTGTCATAAGAGCCATGATGATAAAAAATAAAATAAAAATATACATTTATCAATGTGCATATAACAATGTTCAGTGAAAGGTAATCATTGTTTAAAAAAAAAAGATTTTATATTAAGTTTCAAATTCATCATTTTTAATTCCTTTTTAACCTTCTTATTCTCCCTAATAATAAGCAGCACCCTATACGTATGCACTTATGAATTTACCATTTCTTCTGATCTCGAGATAAAATGTTATTAGAATTATATTAATTACACAGCACACTGCGTAGTGAGTAATTTTAATACATCAAAATTGTGTAGCCGTTTATAATGTCATAAATCTAATGTATTTTTTCTCATTTGAGATTGGGAGGAACAGCTCATGAAACACAAATAAATTAGAAGGACGAATGAGATAGTGCTTCTGATAGTGATACTGATACTGATATAGTTTCAAGAATATTCATCAGTTACACTCTTCATAAAATTTTACATAAATTTCCTCCACTTCATGAAAATGAGAACCGTGATTGGTTTGATGTGTTTCAACATAGCAGTTTTTCCTGTTCCTATTGGTAAATATAATGATATTTACACGGAAATTTATAGTTCAAACAGAAAAATAATGTCAAATCGAATCAATGAAAGTATAATATATTATACTTGTCAAAATTAATCCTATTTCATCAGCGCCATATTCAGAGTTCCAACATTCTTAATTCAGCTACATAATATCTTTGTATAAATTTTTTTCGGTGTAACTATTTTATTGAAAGGTTATAGTTTTTGGTCGAAAATTCAACTGTTTTTTTTTAATTCTTCCTTTTGGATTGAAAATTCATCTTTTATGGTAGGAAAGACATCTAGTTTGATTTTTCAAAAGTTTTCTGAGAAGTTAGTTGTACTTAGTTGAAATTTTAATCACAATTAAGCTTCTTGAATTCAAATTAAAAACTAGACAAAATTGAACCACTTTAATTTTAAAAGTTGAATAATTTGTATTTCAATTAAAGTATTTGGTTTTTATCTTTTTTTACTGAAAATATTTTTTGTTGAAAATTCAACTTTTCCGGTTCTTCAACTACTTTGTTAAAAATTCGTTTCTTTTGCTTGAAAGTTCTCAACGATTTGGTTGTAAATGCAACTGTTTTGTTTAAAATCATTATTTTTCTAAATTCAACGATTTGATTGAAAGTTAATATTTTGGGTTAAAAGTCAACTGTTCTCTGAACCGTTTGACTTTCTAGCTTGAAAACTCAACTCATTTGATGAAAATTCGTCTCTTTTGATTGAAAATTCAACTACTTTTTGAAAAATTTTATTTAAAAGAATGTATGATCTATTATTAACCTATTTTCGTGACAAATCACGGTATTTTCCCTGTTTTAAGAGAATTTCGGGTTGTGTCCTGAGTCGGCACCAAACAGGTGGTCCTGAGTCGGCACATTTTTGTTGTTGTTGCTTTTGTTGTTATTTGGGTGTTATTTTATTTTGTTGTGTTTCAATTCCATGCCACTCATCTCTTGTTAGTTTTTTTTTAGTTTGGTTGTGTTTTGACTGCATGTTTGCAGATTATTGTATTTGAGGAACGTTTCCATCCTATAAATAAATTTTGACAATATTCTACATGTTTTTTCAATGTAAATGGTTCAAATTTGTCTATTTCATCCGGAAACTAACATAAACTGCCTTTTTTCTTGCATTTGAGCGGAAAAAATTATTTGTCGACTCAGAAACAGGGGGTGCCGGCTTAGGATCGACATTTTGAGAAAAAGCAAAAATCGTCTTCTTCATAGAATTGTAGATAAAGGATCGTGGTGCTGGACCAAAGACATTAAAGTGCCATTAAACCCTGTTTACCCTCTGATTTCGACAAAAACTCTTACTGTGCCGACTTAGGACCACTTTCAACGTTATTTAAAACTGAATTAAAATTAATCTGTTTTACTTGAGGATTCAAACCATTTTTGTAAAAAAATTCATCTTTTTTGGTTGAATTCGACTATTTTTGGTATAAGATTAAAATCCCTTTTGTGCTTGAAATATAATATATCACGTTTTTCGTTGGGAATTCATATTTTTTCGTAGAAAATTCAACTACTTTGTTGGAAGTGAAACTACTTTGTTAAAAATTCATTTATTTTATTGACGATAAATCATTTTAGTTGAAAAATATTTCTTTTGTTCAAAATTTGATTATCTTGTTGAAAATTATGTTTTCTAGATGAAAATTAATTTTTTTAACTAAAATCTTAACTCGTACATTTTTGGTTCAAAATTTATCTTCTCAAGTTGAAAATTCAAATAATTGATTTAAAATTCTTGTATTTTATTGAAAACTCGAATTTTGTTGGAGAATATTTAATCTTCTTGGTGACTAATTCATCTTTTTGGTTGGAAATTCCTTTAAAAATTCAAATATTTGGTGGAAAATTAATTTTCTCTGTTAAAAATTCCTCTATTTTGGTAGAAAATTCATCTTATTGGTTGAAAATTATTTTTTTCTTATTTAGAATTAATTTTTTAAACTGGTAATGTAACTGTTTCATTTTTTGTGTAAAATTTATCTTTTTTGATAGAAATTTAATCTTCTTGGTTGAAAATTATACTATTTCGTTGAAAATTGAATTTAATTTTATTGAAAATTAATTTTTTTACTGAGAATTTAACTATTCTATTTTTAGTTGATAATTTAACTGTTTCATTGAACATTCGTTTGTTTTTTGGTTGAAAATTTATTTTACTAACTGGAAATTATCCTACTTTATTTTCGGTGGAAAATTTATCATTTTAGTTGAAAATTCACATTAACTATTCCATTTTTCGTGAAAAACTTACCTTTTTCGATGAAAATGTAATCTTTTTCGTTGAACTATTTGTTTTATAGAAAATTTAACTATTCTATTTTTGGTTAAGAATTCATTCCTTTGGTTGAAAATTCCACGATTTGGTCAAAAATTCATATTCTTAGTTGAAAATTCATAATTATGATTAAAAATTAATTTCTTCGGTTGAAAATTCGTTTCTTTTAAGTTCAAAAATAATTTTTTTAACTGAAGATGTAACTATTCCATTTTCGCTTGAAAATTTATATTTTTAGTTGAAAATTAATTAATTGTGCCGAAAACTTATATTTTTTTCTTTAAATTTACTTTTCTATCTGAAAATTGAACTATTCTATTTTTTGTTTGGAAATTTATTTTTCTTATTGATTTATTTTGTTGAGAATTAATTTTTTGTTTTAAAAAATTGATCGTTTTAACTGAAAATTTTATTCTTCTATTTTTGGTTAACACATCATTTTTTTATGAAAAAAAAATATTTTGTTGAAAATTCGTTCTTTTTTCTTGATGGAAAATTCATTTCTTTTCTTGATGGAAAATTCATTTCTTTTCTTGATGGAAAATTCATCTTTGGTTTCAAAATTCCACTATTTGGTCAAGAATCCAGATTCTTGGTTGAAAATTCATAATTGTGATTAAAAATTTATTTCTTTGGTTGAAAATTCGTTTATTTTTAGTTCAAAAATAATTTTTTTAACTGAAGATGTAACTATTCCATTTTCGCTTGAAAATTTATATTTTTAGTTGAAAATTTATTAATTTTGCTGGAAACTCGTTTTTTTAAATTTACTTTTCTAACTGCAAATTGAAAAATTATATTTTTGGTTTGTAAATTCATCTTTTTTTAGTTTAAAATTGAATTATTTTGTTGAGGATTCATTTTTTTGGTAGAAAATTGATCTTTTTAGTTCAAATTTAATGGATTTGGTTAAAAATTAAATTTTTTAGTTAAAAATGCACTTTAACTATTTTTTATTTTTTGTGGAAAATTTACCTTTTGTGATAGAAATTTAATCTTCTTGATTGAAAATTACAGTATTTCGTTGAAAATTTACTTTAATTTTATTGAAAATTAATTTTTTTCACTCAAAATTTAACTATTCTATTTTTAGTTGAAAATTTTTTTGTTTTCGTTGAAAATTTAACTATTTGTTGAAAATTCGATTGTTTCTTGGTTGAAAATTTATTTTATATACAAACTGAAAATTATCCTACTTAATTTTTGGTAGAAAATTCATATTTTTAGTTTAAAATTCATGTATTTGGTTGAAAATTAAATTTTTTTAGTTATAGATTCATCATTTTAGTTGAAAATTCACTTTAAATATTCAATTTTTTGTGGAAAATTTACCTTTTTTGATACAAATCCTTTTCGTTAAGAAATTATCTGTTTAGTAAAAAATTTAACTATTCTATTTTTTGTTAAGAATTTATTTCTCTCATTGAAAAAAAACTATTCAGTTGAAAATTCTTTCTTTTTTTGATAGAAAATTCATCTTTTGGATTGAAAAATCAACTATTTGGAGAAAATTTCATATTTTTGGCTGAAAATTCATCATTGTGATTAAAAAATAATTGCTTTGGTTGAAAATTCTTTTCTTTTTTGTTGAAAATTAATTTTTTCAAGTGAAGATATAACTATTCCATTTTTTGTTGAAAATTGATCTTTGTTAGTTGAAAATTCATATATTTTGTTAAAAAAATTTTTTTTTGTAGAAAATTAATCTTTTTGGTTGAAAATTATTTTTTTATCGAAAATTAATTTTTTAAACTTAAAATTTAACTATTCCATTTTTTGTCAATTTTTTAGATGGAAATTTATTCTTTTTGGTTGAAAATCCATCTGTTTGGTTAAAAATTTAACAAATTTTTTCGAAAATTCGTTTTTTTTTTATTGAAAATGAATTTTCTTACTTAAAATGTAACTATTTCATTTTTGCTAGAAAATTTATCGTTTTCAGTTTTAAATTCACCTATTTTGTTGATAACTCATCTTTTTAGGTCGAAAATTTGATTATTTTATTTTGGTTTAATTTAACAGTTGTTTTTATTGAAAATTAAAATATTTTTTGTTTTGGTTGAAATTAAATTTTTTGGTTGAAAATTAGTTTTTTTCATTGAAAATTAACTTTTCAAACCAAAAATTTAACTAAATTTCTTGTAGAGATTTTTTTTCATAGAATTTTTTTTATTGGTAAAAAGTCGTTTTTTTAGTTAAAAATTTAACTATTTTGTTGAAAATATATTTTTTGGTAGAAAAATAATCTTTTTGGTTGAAAATTTATTTTATTTGCTCAAAAACTTATTTCTTTAACTGGAAATTAAACTATACTATTCTTTGTTAAATACTAATATTTTTTAGTTTGAAGTTTATCAATTTTGTAGAAAATGTGTCTTTTCTTGGTAGAAAATTAAATTTTTTGGTTGAAAATTCAACTATTAGGTTGAAAATTCCATTAAAAATTAACATTTTTTATGTAAAATTCATGTATTTTGTTAAAAATTGTTCTTTTTTGGTAAAAAATTAATCTTTTTCGTTGAAATTTCATTTCTTTGGTTCAGAAATATTTTTTTTTATGAAAAATTAATTTTTTTAACTAAAAATTTAACTATTCCATTTTTAGTCAAATTTTTTTCTTATATACATTACATTTTTTTGGTTGAAAATTCACTTGTTTGGTTGAAAATGTAACTATTTCGTTGAAAATTTATTTTACTTGTTTTAAAAATTATTTCTCTAACTCAAAATAAAACTATTCTATTTTTTGTTGCTGAAAATTCACCTTTTTTAGTTGAAAATTCTTTCTTTTGTTGATAGAAAATTCATCTTTTGAATTGGAAAATCAACTATTCGGACAAAATTTTATATTTTTGACTGAAAATTCATCATTGTGATTAAAATAATTGCTTTGGTTGAAAATTAATTTTCTAAACTGAAGATATAACTATTCCAATTTCGCTTGAAAATGTATATTTTTAGTTGAAAATTAATTAAATTTGCTGATAACTGTTTTGTTTTTTTCAATTGACTATTCTAATTGCAAATTGAAATATTATATTTTTGGTTTTTAAATTGATATTTTTTGGTTTAAAATTAAATTATTTTGTTGAGAATTAATTTTTTAAATTGAAAATTGATTGTTTTAACTGAAAATTTTATTCTTCTATTTTTGGTTTTCTGACATTTCAACTATTCTAATTTAGGTTGAAAATTGATTTTTTTTTAGATGAATATTCATGTAATTTGTTAAAGATGAGTCTTTTTTGGTAGATAATTAATCTTTTGGTTTTATACCTAAAAGAATTTAGAAATTGGGATATTGTAGCAACCCTGAATAAGGCACTGTTCAATACAAATAATATGTTTTCCATTACTTTTACTTATATTATCATTTAAATTTAGCGCCCTTTCCAATGTGAAGCTCTAAATTTTCACGCAAAATTTAAATAATGTAATTATTATTAATAAAGATAGAAAAGGTGATATGATGCTCAGCTAGTGCTGATTGCGTGAAATGTTTTAGTCTCACTTTACTCTCATGATCCTTTACACGTTGGCTCCCCGCTCTCCCGATTTCTCCAATACAGACTTTGCCACAAGAGCAAGGGATTTTATATACTCCCGGATCACTGAGAGGCGCCTTTTTGTGTTTAGGGTTATTTAGAAGTTGTCCTATATTCACAGGTGGTTTAAATATTTTATGCAATTTTTCAATTTATGATAAATTATTTAGTTTTTTAACTTCAGTTATGTTTGATCCTTTGATTAATTTCAAAGCTGAAAAACAATCGAAATACTTCCAATATTCGTATTGTTCTAGAATTACAATAAAATGGTGAACAGGAAAAAGAGGTGATAGGTCTGAGCGGGCAAAATTGTGTGTAATTTTGGCAGTTCGGAAAAGGCCTTCACTACATTAATATTCTAAGATAGCGGGAAAAATTAAAACATCTATAATTTTACTTTCCTTATTCAATTTTTCCAAGTCTCTATTAGAACTTATACTTTGGATTCCTTTGGAACAATATCATTTTGGCTTCCTTTTTAGCAAGAGAGGTTCCTTTCTGTTGCTGCTCCCTTGGAACCAAGAATCGGTTCTAATAAAAATCCCAATTTTTTCTGTGATGAAGATCAATCGAACAAGCCCTCTTAAAAGAACAATTAATTTCCGACTTGTATTTTCTTTTTGCAGAATTAGCATATCCACATAAAGATCAGGCAGTTTACCCTGAACCAATATTTGTCTATGAATTAACTAGTGTTGAGTTTTTTGCTCGATATTACGCAGATGACCATGTTCTCACTGCTGAATTACCAATAGATATCATATTTCCAGTAGAAGTAGAAAACGGTTACATCATTGGATATGTCAACAATCTTGGATATTTGTATCCATTCGTGGCTGATAGAGTGGATCGTCCTGGTGCCCTTGGATTGGTTAAAATACGCATAGATGGGATGGTGAATGAACCGTTATTGATTTATAAGGATTCTTTGTACGATAAATTCTTCTGCCAGGAATTCAGACGTCCAGGCGAAAAAATTCGTTATGCCATCCGACATTAGCGCCCCTTCTTTGTAAATCGGCTTGTTTATTACAAATGTATCTTTTAAATAAATGAATATTATAAACTTGCTTGCTTATTACAAACACTTGGTTCAAAGATAAAGTGATCCATGGATCATTGCTCCTTAATGTCACCTTTCGCTGTGACTAACAGCTGCTCACCGCTCTCCCGATTTTTCCAATATAGACTTTGCGATTTTCTTCATACTGCGTTCGAAACAATAGTTAACTAACTGTAAAAAAAAAAGAAACAGTTAACTGTTAAACTGATTGGCCAATCAAGTATTTTTTTAAACCCGGAAGGACTGAAAGGAAAATCGGATTGGTATTATATCCATTGTCCCTATTGATGTTATTAGGGTGTTTTAAGATGTCGACTGCTTCTTTATATTTTCTTGGAAAAATATTGTGTATTTTTGCGATGACGGTTGTTTTGCTAAATAAAATGTTATGTGCTGTTTCGAATTGATGCTCAGCTAGTGCTGATTGCGCGAAATGTTTTAGTCTGACTTTACTCTCATGTTCCTTTATACGTTGGCTCACCGCTCACCCGATTTCTCCAATATAGTCTTTGCCGTTACCTTCATACTGCGTTCGAAACATTAGTTTACTAACAAAAAAAAATAGTTATCTGTTAAGCTGATTGGCCAATCAAGCATTTTTTTTAAAACCCGGGAGGAGCGAAAGCCAAATCGGATTGGTATTATATCCATTTTCCCTATTCATGTTATTAGAGTCTTTTAAGATTTCGACTGCTTCTCTATGTTTTTACGGAAAAATATTGTGTGTTTTTGCGATGACGGTTGTTTTGTCAAATAAAATGTTATATCCTGTTCCGATGTGATGCTCAGCTAGTGCTGATTGCGTGAGATGTTTAAGTCTAACTTTAATCTCATGTTCCTTTACACGTTGGCTTATCGCTCTCCCGATTTCTCCAATATAGACTTTGCCGTTTCCTTCATACTGCGTTCGAAACAATAGTTAACTAACTGTAAAAAAAGAAATAGTTATCTGTTAAACTGATTGGCCAATCAAGTTTTTTTTTTAAACACGGGAGGACTGAAAGCCAAATCGGATTGGTATCATATCCATTGTCCCTATTCATGTTATTAGAGTCTTTTAAGATTTCGACTGCCTCTCTATGTTTTTTTGGAAAAATATTGTGTGTTTTTGCGATGACGGTTGTTTTGCCAAATAAAATGTTATGTCCTGTTTCGATATGCTGCTCAGCTAATACTGATCACATGAAATGTTTTAGTCTGACTTTACTCTAATGTTTCTTTTCCCGTTGGCTCACCGCACTCCCCATTTCTCCAATATAGACTTTGTCGTTTCCTTCATACTGCGTTTGAAACAATAGTTAACTAACTGTAAAAATAGAAATAGTTAACTGTTAAACTGATTGGCCAATCAAGTATTTTTTTAAACCCGGGAGGACTGAAAGCCAAGTCGGATTGGTATTATATCCATTGCACCTATTGATGTTATTACGGTGCTTTTAAATTTCGATTGCTTCTCTATGTTTTCTTGGAAAAATATTGTGTGTTTTTGCGATGACGGTTGTTTTGTCAAATAAAATGTTATGTCCTGTTCCGATGTGATGCTCAGCTAGTGCTGATTGCGTGAGATGTTTAAGTCTGACTTTAATCTCATGTTCCTTTACGTGTTGGCTCACCGCTCTCCCGATTTCTCCAATATAGACTTTGCCGTTTCCTTCATACTGCGTTCGAAACAATAGTTAACTAATTGTAAACCAAATTAATAGTTAACTGTTAAACGACGATTTAATTTCGACGATTTCCAGGTCTACCCTACCTGGCAAGCATGGAAAACCTGGAATGGTCAGGGAATTTTTATGTACCTGGAAAAACCTGGAAATGTTAGGAAATTTTTTTAAAGTCAAGGAATTTTTTCGAGAGCGTGCTTATTTTTTTGGTTTGAATTGCAATAATGAACAACAGCAGCTTCGCTGTATTCTATTTTATTTCCTGAACGTCTTGAAATAAATTTCCTTTTAGAGAATGCTTAAATTTGGAAAACCTGGAAAACCTGAAATTGTCAGGGAATTTTTTTTAAAGTCAGGGAATTTTTTCGAGAGTGTGCTTAATTTTTTTGGATTGCAATATGAAATTGAATAACAATGATTCTTTATTTGTAAAAGTAGCTTTATACTACTGATTTAACTATTCTGTTGAAAATTCTTTGTTGAGTTTGAAATTAATTTTTTTAACTGAAAATTAAAGTATCTGGTTGAAAATTCAGGTTCAAGACTTATCTTTTTGGTTGAAAATTCAACAATTTTTCCGAAATTTTTTCTCTGTCTGCTTTTAATTCAAAAATTAAAATCTTTTTTGTTGAAATATACACTGCTACACTTTTTGTTCAGAATTAATCCTTTTTGGAATGAAAATTTGATGACTTGGTTGGAAGTTAAATTCTTTTGTTAAATTTTTTTTTTTTTTTTTTTGCTGAAGATTCATCATTTTATTCGAAAATTCATCTCTTTGGTTGAAAAATGAACTACTTTGTTGAAAATTTGTTTTTTCTTTGACAGAAAATCAATTTTTTTACTGATCATTTTAGTATTCCAGTTGAAAATTAAACTATTTCGTTGAAAATTGTTTTTTTTTTTTGTTGAAAATTAATTTTTTTACCTGAAAATGTAATTTTTTCAGTTGAATATTCCATCATTTCAGTTATAAATCCATCTTTTTGGTTTAAAATTCAATGATTTCAGTTGAAAATTCATCATTTTAGTTCAAAATTGATCACTTTGGTTGAAAATTAATATTTTTTGGTGGAAAATTCATCTTTTTCTTTGAAAATTCAAGTATTCTAGTTAAATATTCATCATTTTAGTTGAAAATGCATCTATCGGTTAAAAGTTAAGCTTTTAAGTAAAAAATTTATCTTTGTGATTTATAATTAATCTATTTCAGTTGAAAAATCATCATTTTACTCAAAAATTCATCAATTTGGTTGAAATTTTTTTTTTAGGAAAATTAATTTTTTTTTAACTGAATATTTAATCACATTGCATTTTTGAATGAAAGCTGATCTATTTTACTTTTAAATTCAACTATATGGTTGAAAATTTAAAAATTAATCTTCTTGTTTAAAAATTAATCTTTTTTGTTTAAAATTAAACCACTTCATTGAAAAAATCATTTTTCAACCAAAAATGGAATAATTATATTTCCAGTAAAAAAAAAATTAATTTTCTACAAAAAAAGTCAACCAAAGTGATTAAATTTTCAACTAAAATAATGAATCTTCAACTGAAATAGATGAATTTTAAACCAAAAAGATTAATTTTCCAAGAAGAAGATTAATTTTCAAACAAGAAGATTAATTTTCTATCAAAAATATTCATCACTTTGGTTGAAAATTTTCTTCTTTTGTGGAAAATTAATTTTTTCTATCTGGAAATATAATTATTGCATTTTTGGTTGAAAACTTTTTTTTTTAGTTCAAACTTAGACTATATGATTTTTTTTTTGAAAGTTAAACTCTTTTTTCGAAAATTTATCTTTTTGGTTTAAAATTCATCTGTACCAGTGGGAGATTTATAATTCTAGTTAAAAATTCATCACTTTGGTTGAAATTTTTTTTGTGGAAAATTAATTTTTTTAACCGAAAATTTAATTATTATATTTTTGGTTGAAAACTGATTTTTTTTAAATCAAAATTCCACTAAATGCACAGTTCCTCATTTTTTTTAAATCAAAATTGTAAATAATGGTTAAATAAAATTCTTATAGAATCATTTCTATTGAGTAAAAACAGAATTTTTTTCATGGGAAAAAGACACAGTTCCTAATTTGTTTATAAAAATTGTTAATAATGTTTCAGTCAAATTTTAATAGAATTATTTCTCTTGAGTCAAAACAACATTTTTTCTATGGTAAAAAGACAGAGAGATTCAGAGAGACAGAGAATTCTAAGAATTCAAAGAATGTACAGAATTCTAAGAATTCTGAGAATGTACAGAATTTTAAAAATTCAGAGAATTTTAAGAATTCTAAGAATTCAGAGAATTCTAAAACAAATTTTTTTTTTATGGGAAAAAGACACAGTTCATAATTTGCTTATAGAAATTGTTAATAATGGTTTAGTTAGTCAAAACATAATTTTTTCTATTGGATAAAGACACAGTGAATAATTTGTTTATAAAAATTGTTAATAATGGTTCAGTTTAATTTTAATAGAATGATTTCTCTTTTTTGAGTGCACTTGCAAAATTTCTGACCAAAAGTAATTTTATTTAATCTTTTCTTCTTAAGATAAAAATTCATAAAGCTGAAATGAATCATTTTTCCGCTTTATTTGTTTATATAAAATTACATACAAAATTAGAAGGAAATTTTCTTCATTGACAAAGAAAAAATTATTTTGAACTGAAAATTTTTTTAAAAATTATAGTTTCAGAGGAGAATGGTAGAGACCATGTGAATGTGAATCCGATATAGAAAGTTCTATAACTTTCGATATCTGCTATACCTTTGTTTGATTTATATATACAGACTGGGTCGTGAAAAGGACAAAAACGGGTTTAGACTCGTTTTGTCCATTGTGTTATTTATCGAATTTTTTATTTCACGATCAGTCCTTGAAATTCGTGAGAGAAAAAAGCACTGGAGGTGTAAAATATTGAACCAGATTGATTCCGAAAAAATGAATACTGAATAGAAATTGTTTTGTGGGATAAATATAATAAATTTGTGGGTTAGGAATATTTATTAAAAAATTTTTACTCATTCTAACGATTAAGAGAATTATAGGAATTAAGAGAATTCAAGACATTCAGGTTATTGAAGAAATTCAAGGATTTCAAGATTTTAAGAGAATTCCGAGAATTCTAGGAATTAAGAGAATTCAAGAAATTCAGAATATTAAATGAATTCAAAGATTTCAGGAATTTATGAGAATTCGATTAGTTGAGAGAATTTTATGGAATATACGTAATTCAAAGAATTCGGAGAATTCTAAGAATTTATAGAATTCTAGGAATTACAAGAAATCCGAGTTAAAAAAATTAAGGATATTAAATTAATTCAAGGATTTCAGGAATTTCAGAGAATTCGATTATTTGAGAGAATTCAGAGAATTCAAAGAATTCATAGACATCTAGGAATTAGGAGAATTCAGAGAGTTCCAGAAATTCAGGATATTAAATGAATTCAAGCATTTCAGGAATTTAAGAGAATTCGATTATTTGAGAGAATTCAGAGACTTTTATGGAATATATGGATATATGGAATATATGGATCTAGGGATTCAGAGAATTCTAAGAATTCAGAGAATTAGAAGAATTCAGAGAATTTTAAGAATTCAGAGATTTCTAAGAATTCAACGAATTATAAGAATTCAGAGAATTCATAGAACTCTAGGAATTCAGAAAATTCTAGGAATTCAGAGAATTCTAAGAATTCAGAGAATTATAAGAATTCAGAAAATTTTGAGAATTCAGAGAATTTTAAAAATTCAGAGATTTCTAAGAATTCAGCGATTTATGAGAATTTAGAGAATTCAGAAAATTCTAGGAATTCAGAGAATTCTAAGAATTCAGAAAATTGTAGGAATTCCGAAAATTCTAGGGATTTAGATAATTCTAAGAATTCAGAGAATAAAAAGAATTTTGAGAATTCAGAGAATTTCAAGAATTCAGAGAATTAGAAGAATTCAGAGAATTAGATGAATTCAGAGAATTTTAAGAATTAAGAGATTTTTAAGAATTCAGAGAATTAAAAGAATTCAGAGGATTCAAAGAATGTTGAGAATTCAAAGAATTTTAAGAATTCAGAGATTTCTAAGAATTCAGCGAATTATGAGAATTTACAGAATTCTAGGAATTCCGAAAATTCTAGGAATTCCGAAAATTCTAGGAATTCAGAGAATTCTAAGAATTCAGAGAATTCTAGGAATTCAGAAAATTGTAGGGATTTAGAGAATTCAGAGAATTTTAAGAATTCAGAGATTTCTAAGAATTCAGCGAATTATGAGAATTCAGAGAATTCTAAGAATTCAGAAAATTCTAGGAATTAAGAAAATTCAAGGAATTCAGAGAATTCAGAGAATTCCAGGAATTCTAAGAATTCTAAGAATTCTAAGAATTCTAAGAATTCTAAGAATT
Source organism: Andricus curvator (assembly GCA_932195095.1). Taxonomy (NCBI): domain Eukaryota; kingdom Metazoa; phylum Arthropoda; class Insecta; order Hymenoptera; family Cynipidae; genus Andricus; species Andricus curvator. Next base: position 24,884 of record CAKNYM010041600.1, read on the forward strand.
CAGAGAATTCTAGAAATTCAGAGAATTCTAGGGATCCAGAGAATTCTAGGGATTCAGAGAATTCTAAGAATTAGGATGATTCAGAAACTTCAAGAAATTCGGGATATTAAATGAATTCAAGGATTTCAAGAATTTAAGAGAAATCAAATATTTGAGAGAATTCCGAGAATTCTAGGAATTAAGAGAATTCAGAGAGTTCAAGAAATTCAGGATATTAAATAAATTAAAAGATTTCAGGAATTTATGAGAATTCGATTATTTGAGAGATTTCAAAGAATTCATAGAATTCTAGGAATTAGGAGAATTCAGAGAGTTCAAGAAATTCAGGATATTAAATGAATTCAAGCATTTCAGGAATTTAAGAGAAATCAAAGATTTGAGATAATTCAGATAATTTCATGGAATATATGTAATTCAATGAATTCAGAGAATTGTAGGAATTGAAAGAATGCAGAGAGTTCAAGAAATTCAGGATATTTAATAAATTCAAGGATTTCAGGAATTTCAGAGAATTAGATTATTTGAGAGAATTCAGAGAATTGTATGGGATATATGGAATTCAGGAAATTTAGGGAATTCTAGGGATTCAGAGAATTCTAAGAATTGAGAGAATTTTAAGAATCCAGAGATTTCTAAGAATTCAGTAAATTATGAGAATTCAGAGAACTTATAGAATTATAGGAATTAAGAGAATTCAAGAAATTCAGGATAATGAAGGCATTTAAGGATTTCAGAAATTCAAGGCAAATCAAATATTTAAGATAAATATATGGAATTTAGAGAATTCTAGGGATTTAGAGAATCCTAGGGATTCGGAGAATTTTTTGAATTCAGAGAATTTCATGGAATATATATGGATTTCAAGGAATTCAGAGAATTCAAAGAATTCAGAGAACTCAAAGAATTCAGAGAATTCTAAG
>CAKNYM010041600.1:31891-46090 GCA_932195095.1 Andricus curvator
TGTATACATATATATAGATATATGATATTAATAATAATATTTAATAGAGGTAGTTTAGAAGTCTATTTTTTAATTGTGAATCTTTTTCTTTGCTCATTTTGCATAAAATTATTCCTGGTAAAATAGATTTCTGTTCGATCTTAATTTTTAAAAAAATGATATGAGAGAATTCAGAGCATTTCATGCTATGTATGAAATGAGAGGAATGCAGAAATTTTAAATAATTCAAAAAATTTGACAAATTCCAAAAATTCAATAATTCCAGAGAATTTGAGGGAATTCATATAATTTAGGGATTTTTAGCATTTCAGTGAATTCCTAAGAATTCACGGAATTCAGAGATTTTGAGGAATGCAGAGAATTCAGACAATTCAATGAAAGTAGAGATTTTAAGGAATTCCGGAAATTCCAAGAATTCAGAGAGTCCTAAGAATTCAAGGTATTTAGATATTTCAAGGAATGCAGAAAATTCAAGGAATTCAAGGAGTTCTGAGAATTCCACGAATTCCTAGTATGAAGGGAATTCAGGAATTTCTCGGAATTCATAATATTCTAGGAATTCTGCGTATGAGAGGAATTTTAGTATTCAAGGAATTGAGATCATTCAAGCAGTTCCGAAGAATTCGATTTCACAGAATTTAGGGTATTCAAGGAATTCAGAATATTCAGGAAATTCACGGAATTCAAAGATTTTAGAAATCTTAGGAATTCACGGAATTCAAAAAAACTCCAGGAATTCAGAGAATCCAAGGAATTCACAGAATTTAAGTAATTCAAAGAATACAAGGAATTCAGAAGATAAGAAGAATTTAGAAAATTTAAGGAATACAGAATATTCTAGGAATTCTTAGATTTCAAGGAATTCATAGATTTTAAGGAATGCAGAGAATTAAGTGAAGTAAAGAAATGGCGGTAATTCTAAGAATTCCGAGCATTTAAGGAATTCAAAGCTTTTTTTTAATTCAACTTGGCACTCCTACAAATGATTATTTTTGCTGAGAAAATGACCTCTGATTTCTTTCAGAATTTTAAACAAATATTTAGAGGTCTTTCAAGGTCATTTTAGGGAAAAAATGGCTATTCTTCATTAAATTGACGCTATTTATTTATTATTCATTTCTGGCGCGTATGAATTGTGTTGTTTACAATTCAATATTGCACTCAGATTTTTTTCTGATTTTTACAATGACATTCAAAGGTCGCTTAAGGTCATTTTAGGGAAAAAATGGCTATTCTTAATTAAATTGACGCTACTTATTGATTATTCGTTTCTGGCGCGTATGAATTGTGTTGTTTACAATTCAATATTGCACTCAGATTTTTTTTCAAACTTTTACAATAAAATACAAAGGTCGCTCAAGGTCATTTTAGGGAAAAAATGGCCATTCTTAATTAAATTGACGCTATTTATTCATTATTCATTTCTGGCGCGTATGAATTGTGTTGTTTACAATTCAATGTTGCACTCAGATTTTTTTCAGATTTTTACAATAACATTCAAAGGTCGTCCAAGGTCATTTTAGGGAAAAATAGCTATTCTTAATTAAATTGACGCTATTTATTGATTAATTTCTGGCGTTTATGAATTGTGTTCTTTACAATTCAATATTGCACTCAGATTTCTTCTCAGATTTTTACAATGCCATTCAAAGGTGGCTCAAGGTCATTTGCTTAATAAAATGTTGATTAAATTAAATTTTCTCCAGTTGTTTTCTGAGAAACAGTGACAATTTATTCATTGCGGCAACAAAATTAGTTAACAGGTTTAATAACTGCGTGTCATATTACTTTAAGGTCATTCAAGGTCATTTTACGAAACATAGTCATTCAAAAAAAATTTCTTTTTCATGGTACTTATTTTTTTTTTAATTTTGCTTGAAATTAAAGATAGAAAACGTTAAAAACAGTAGGATATCGCAGGTTTATTGATATATGATCAAGTTTCGTTTTCAAATTGTAATTACGAAGAATTAATTATCATAAGTGCAGAAGGAAGGGTAATAATTAACCTTTTAGAAAAAAAAGAGGAAAACTTAGTTGGCGATAAACTACCATCTAATATGCAAATATGAGCACCGTTTTTTCATTATCACAATTTACAAAAAGATCATTTTTGCGAAATGACCTTGAATGTCCTTCAAATAATATGACAAACATTTATCAAACAACTTGACTAATTTTTTTTGCCGACATGAATAAATTGACATTGCTTCTCTATAGAAAAAACTAGAGAATGTTTAATTGAATTAACATTTTATTAAGAAAATGACCTTGAGTCACCTTTGAATTTCATTGTTAAAATCTGAAAAAAGTGCAATATTAAATTGTGAAGAACATAATTCATGCGCGCCAGAAATAAATAATCAATAAATAGCGTCAATTTAATTACGAATAACCATTTTTGCACCAAAATGACCTTCAGCGACCTCTAAATATTTTTTTAAAATTCTGAAACAAATGGGAGGTCATTTTATCGGCAAAAGGGACAATTTTCAGGGGTGCCAAGTTGAATTAAAAAAAAGCTAAAAAAATAAATTTTATAATTATGCCCTTATTGTGCTTTGATCCCTTAAATTATGCATGATATAGTCCGCATTAAAATTCACTTGGAAATTTTCTGTATCACTTAATATTCAGCTTCGACAGCACTATCGAAGGGTTAATCACCCGTAAATTCGTTTAGCATGTTCCGCTAAAATGCCTAATTATGCGAGATGAAATCTCATATCGATCAGACAAAATTGGGATAGAATGAATAATTATAAGCGTTAATCTAACGTGTGATATTTCAAAGCCGATAGTTCAACTTTCATTAATTATTATGCTTCGATGTCCTTCCTGTACGATAGTAGTAAACGTATATCAATTGTGTGTGATTATACCTCTATTATACTACATACCCTTAATTTATGCGCGCAAATGTCTGCTTATAGTGTGTACATAATTACCTAACTGAATATATAGAGCCAAATTCCTGATAGATACATCAATAAATAATACTCTAAACATTAAATAATATTCATTCTATTGTTAATTTAATTAAAAATAATTATTTCCAAATTCATTCATTTACTTTGTCCAGATGAAGCCCCTGGAATCTTTACCACATTCTCTTCCCAGCTTGCTTTATCTTCTATTCCTCTTCTACATCTTTCCCATACTCTTTCCATTCACATATTCTGCACTCTCTGATCCCTTCCCTTAACTCATTTTCTAATCTAAATCTTCCTATTCTGATCCATTTTTTCTCTCCTCATCCTTTTTGGAAATACTTTAGCACTTCTTCCTTTCTCATCATCTCAAACCATTTATCATATTTTGATTCCTCAATTTTTCCCCATCTTTTTATTAATTGTCTTTCCCTGTCTCTTTTCTTCAGTTTTTCATATACACCAGTCCCATCTTGTATATCTCTACTCCTAAAGGACTCCATCCTTTCTTACCATCTCGTTAATTCTATCGTCCTCCCTCTCTTTTAGATACATCCCTTCCCTTACCTCATCTCCCAATCTAAATATCCCTATTCGGGTCCATTTTCTCTCTCCTCATCGTGTTTATAAATACTTTGGCACTCCTTTCTTCCTCATCACCTCATACCATTCATTGTATTTTGATTCCTAAATTATTCCCCATCTTTATATTAATTTTTTCTTTCTCTTTTCTACATTTTTCATATACACCAGTCCCATCTTTATCTCTACTCCTAAAGAACTCCATCCTTTCTTACCATCTCGTTACTTCTATCGCCCTCTCTCTTTTCTGCTACTTCCTGCAAATACTCCCCTCCCTTTCCCTCCTTTGTCACAACCTTCCATGCCCTCTTTCCCGCTCTGGTACTTAATTTATCGCTTTGCGCTTCTTCTCTCACCATATATCCACGCATTCTCCAGTCCACATCCACCTTATATACCTTTCTTGTAACCTCTCAATCTCTTCCCTTTCTTTTCATCGCAATAAGGCTCCATAGCCTAATACCGTCTATACCAGCATATCAAATAACATTCTCCTTCTCGAATCTTTTTAACCATCTTGATGTATTCATCTTGTGTCTTCTCTCATACCACAAAGTTGCCATTTTTTCACGTTCACTTTTTCATTCTTGCTCGTTCTGTCCTCTAGCCTACTCCAATTTTTTCATCCACTCCTCATCCAATCCATCCTCCTCTATAATCTTTACAACATTCTCTTCTCAGTTTTTTTCCTCCATTCATCTCTCACGTCCTTCCCATACTATAATTTTCCCTTTTACCCTGGTTCGGTTACCCTATCTTTTCTATCTCAACTTCTTTTTCCAACCTCCCTGATAAAACAGTTGAACATCGACGTGTGTTCTCTTCTAATTCAAAATTACCATTTCTTTTCAGATGAACTTTTCCATTCTTTCTCATTCACTCGTCTCGTCCCCTCCAAATCTTTCACCCACTCCTCACCCAAACCCATCCTCCCCTAGAACCTTTAAAACATTCTCTTCCCAGCTTCCTTTATCTTCCATTCCTCTCCTACATACATCCCATACTATAATTTTCCCTTTTTCCCTGATTCGGTTACTCTATCTTTTCTTCCTCAACTTCTTTCTTCAACCTCTCTGATCAAACAGTTACATATGGACGTGTGTTTTCTTCTACCTCCAAATTGCGATTTCTTTTCAAATTCACTTTTCCCTTCTTTCTCATTCTCTTGTCTCGTCCCCTCCAATTCTTTGATACATTCCTCACCCAAACCCATCCTCCCCTAAAACCTTTACAACATTCTCTTTCCAGGTTGATTCATCTTCCATTTCTCAACTACGTCCTTTCTATACTATAATGTTCCCTTTTTCCCTGATTCGGTTACTCTATCTTTTCTTCCTCTTCAACCTCTTCGATAAAAGAGTTAAATATCGACGTGTGTTCTCTTTTATCTCAAAATTGCCATTTATTTTCAGATTCACTTTTCCATTCTTTCTCATTTACTCGTCTCGTCCCCTTCAATTCTTTCACCCACTCCTCACCCAACCCCATCCTCCCCTAGAACCTTTACAACATTCTATTCCCAGCTTCCTTTATCTTCCATTTGTCTCCTACATCCTTCCCCTAATATAATTTTCCCTATTTTCCTGATTCGGTTACTCTATCTTTTCTTCCTCAACTTATTTCTTCAACCTCTCCGACAAACCAGTTAAATATCGACGTGTCTTATCTTCTATCTCAAAATTTCCATTTCTTTTCAGATTCACTTTTCCATTCTTTCTCATTCTCTCTTGTATCCTCCTTCAATTCATTCACTCACTCCTCACTCAAACCCATTCTCCCCTAGAACCTTCACAACATTCTCTTTCCAGCTTGCCTCATCATCCATTTCTTCACTACATCCTTCCCATACTATAATGTTCCCTTTTTCCCTGATTCGGTTACTCTATCTTTTCTTCCTCTTCAACCTCTCCGATGGAAAAGTTACATATCGTCACGTGTTGTCTTCTACCTCAAAATTGCCATTTCTTTTCAGATGCACTTTTACATTCTTTCTCATTCTCTCGTGTAGCCCCCTCCAATTCATTCACCCACTCCTCACCCGAACCCATCCTCCGCTAGAACCTTTACAGTCTTCTCTTCCCAGCTTCCTTTATCTTCCATTTCTCTCCCACATACATCCCATACTATAATTTTCCCCTTTTGCCTGATTCGGTTACTCTATCTTTTATTCCTCAACTTCTTTCTTCAACCTCTCCGATAAAACAGTTACATATCGACGTGTGTTTTCTTCTACCTCAAAATTTCCATTTCTGTTCAGATTCACTTTTCAATTCTTTCACATTCTCTCGTCGAGCCCCAACCAATTATTTCGCCCACTCCTCATCCAAATCCATCCTCGCCTAAAACCTTTACAACCTTCTCTTTTCAGCTCCCTTCGTCTTCCATTTCTCTCCTACATCCTTCCCATACTATAATGTTCCCTTTTTCCCTGATTCGGTTACTCTATCTTTTCTTTCTTTTCAACCTCTCCGATAAAACAATTAAATATCGACGTGTATTCCCTTCTGTCTCAAAATTATAATTTCTTTTTAGATTCACTTTTCCATTCTTTCTCATTATCTGGTCTAGCCCCTTCCAATTCTTTCACCCTGTTCTCATACAAACCCATCCTCTCCTAAAACCTTTAAAACATTCTCTTCCCAGCTCCCCTTATCTTCCATTTCTCTCCTACATACTTCCTATACTATGATTTTCCTTTTTTCCCTGATTTGGTTACTCCAGCTTTTCTTCCTCAACTTCTATCTTCAACCTCCCTGATGAAACAGTTTAATATCGACGTGTGTTCTCTCCTATCTCAAAATTTCCATTTCTTTTCAGATTCACTTTTCCATTGTTTCTAAGTCTCTCGTCTAGCCCCCACCAATTATTTCACCCACTCCTCATCCAAACCCATCCTCGCCTAGAACCTTTACAACATTCTCTTTCCAGCTTCCTTTATCTTCCATTTCTCTCCTACATCCTTCCCATATTATTATTCCCTTTTTTCAACCTTTTTTGCTTCTAATCCTTTTATTTAGCAGATAATTCAGACAATATATTTTTCTTCCTCACCCCCATTATTTTCCTAAACCCTACCTGATTCAGTGACTATGTTTTCTTCCTCAACTTCTTCCTTCAACCTCTCTGATAGAACAGATGAATATCGACGTGTCTTCTATTCCACATCAATGTTGCCATTTTTTCACTTCACTTTTTCATTCTTTCTTATTCTCTCATCTGGCCCCTTCAGTGCTTTCATCCACTCCTCACCGAATTCATCCTTCCCTAGAATCTTTACCACATTCTCTTGCCAGCTTCCTTTATCTTCCATTTCTATCCTACATCTTTTGCATAATATCATTCCCCTTTTTCCTCTTTTAATCCTTTTATTCATCAGATAATTTAGAACATATATGTTGTTCCTCACCTGCATTCCTTTCTTAAACCCTGCTTGATTTGGTGAATCTATCTTTTCTTCCTCAACTTCTTTCTTCAACCTCTCCGATAAAACAGTTGCACTTTGTCGTATCTTCTCTTCCACCTCAACGTTGCCATTTCTGGTGTTCACGTTTTCATTCTTTCTCATTCTCTCCTCTAGCCTCCTCCAATTCTTTCATCCACTCCTCACCGAATCCATCCTCCTATAGAATCTTTATCACATTATCTTGCCAGCTTGCTTTATCTTCTATTCACCTCCTACATCTTTCCCATACATTCAATGTTCCTTCTTCCAATTCACATATCCTGCACTTTCTGTTCAACATTCTCTTGCCAACTTCCCTTATCTTCCATTCCTCTTTTACATCTTTCCTATACTATCGTTCCCCCTTTTTCCCTTTCAATTCTTTTATTTACCAGATAATTCCAAACATAGATGTTGCCCATTACCTCCATTAATTTCCTAAACCCTGCCTGATTTGGAGACTATCTTCTCTTCCTCAAATTCTTTCTTCAACCTCTCCGATAAAACAATTACAGATCGACGTATAAAATATATCGGCGTGTCAAAATGAAAAGGTTCCATCTTGGAGAAACCAAATGAAAAGTTGCTAACTCGGAGAGACCAAATAAAAAGGTTCTGCAGAGTTGAGGGCGCTGCTGTTCCCAATAAAATTTGTGAGATTTTGAAGCTTCGAGATTTCGCTACTTGATTTAGCACCTTTTCATTTTATCTCCACTCATTTGCCTCTATAATGGTACATTACATCAGAAGTAGGGTTAGAAACGTGTGTACCGCGGGGAGATCAATGTTCGCAGGATGAGTAATAAAACCATGACCTTTGATCATGGTTTTTCTGCTTCATGAAAAACCATGGCCAAAGGCCATGGTTTTTTCTTGTTTTGCTTATTGCTGCTTATTACTTATTGTTGCTTATTGCTTATTGCTGCTTATTACTTATTGTTGCTTATTACTTATTGTTGCTTATTGCTTATTGTTGCTTATTGCTTCTTATGACTGCATTTCTGCATTTCATTTCATTCATTTCTGCATTTATGTTGAGAGATGGCATTTTGTTTTTTTCCATGATTTTGAGTGTACGAAGATTTACAATTATAACACTTTACGACGTAATTGCAGATAATTGAAGTCTTGACAGATTCCATTGTTTTAGATGAAAACATGCGATTGATATGGGATTCAGCTGTTTGGGCTGTGATTGGTAATCTCGTATGGCGCGAAATGTTTAAACTGTTCCGGTGCGAGGTAGATTTTTGTATATATATGTCTCCAGTGTGTTAATGAAATCTGATGAAAAACATTGTGCGTTATTCAGTGGACATTTGTGGAAGTAATAAACCGTCAGTGCGGCGGCGTTTCGAACTAATAAACGGTCTGTAGCTGATACTGTTCGGTAAAGAGCTATCGAAACGCTCAATGAAATAAAATATCTTACATCACTCGCAGGGTTACACACGTCTTTACGCGGGGAATTCAATGTTCGCAACGACCCTGTTGTGAATTCCTATTTGAAACACTATTCACGGACATTCTTCTCCGACAGAGGACAAATTCATGTCGAGAGGAATCTATGAGAAATTGTTCAAGATTCTCGTGATTCTGAAACAGAATGGTATGTGTATCGCGCGTGCCGGAAGTAATGGGTAAATCGATACTGAAAACATTTGTTATCGTCCCTTTTCTCTTCTCTTTATCGAAATACTTTGACATGAAAGAAGCTGTCACAAACGATACATGCACCTCTTCATTTTTAAAATTCAACTTTTAACGCCCCATTTGAACTTTGGTACCTAGGTCAGGGAATTCTGAAAAGTTAGGAAAATGTAGAAAGTCAGGGAATTTAAAACTGGTCAGGGAAAGTCGGGGAATATGAGGTACATTGTAACCTTGAAGGTCACTCTAGGGTCATTAACAAGGTCTGGATACCTCTGGGAATAGAAGCTTTTCAACTTTTTTTGTAACGAGCAAAGTTACTAACTTTAACAAGGCGTATTCAGTAGTGACCTTAAGGAGGACCTAGACGATGGCATTCAAGGTCATTTCAAGGTCAATTTTTTCATTGGAAACCCCTTTTCAAGGTTACAATGTACCAATGTATGACCTGGGTACATATTTCAATGTAAAATTTACCGCTTTATCGATTGCTGATGTAAAAAATGGCGGTTTCTATTGAGAAAAAATTGACCTTGAAAAAACCTTGAAGGTCATCGTCAATTCCTCGTTATATTCATATAACTTTTTTTTTATTTCGCCATCTCTTTGCTAGAAATTCATTCTTTTTGGTTAAAAATTATACTGTTTAGTTAAAAATTCGCTAATTTAACTATTTTGTTAGAAAACTCAGTTATTTGGTTGAAGATTAACTTTTTTGTTGAAAATTGAACTGCAGATTGATCTATTCCATGTTTGTTGAAAATGTATCTTCCTTAGTTGAAAATTGAAATATTTGGTTAAAAAATTAACTATTTGGTTGAAAATCCATGTATTTTGTTTGAAGTTTGTCTTTTGTGTTGAAATATTAACCTTTTTGGTAGAAAAATCATCTTTTTGGTTGAAAATTAATTTCTTTGGCTTAAAATTTAACTATTTTATTGAAAATTCTAATATTTGGTTGAAAATTAATCTGTTTTGTTGAAAAATTAATTATCTTGTTAATAATCATTTTATTGGTTTGAAATTTTTTTACTGAAAATTTAACTACTCTTTTTTATGTTTAAAATTCAACTTTTTTATTTGAAAATTCAACTATTTTAAGAATATCCCTTTTTTTGGATCAAAATTAATTTTTTAAACTGAGAATTTAGTTATTCCATTTTTGGTTCAATATTTATCTTTTTGAGTTGAAAAATGAACTATTTAATCGACAATTCGTATATTTTGTTAAAAATTTGTCTTTTTTGTAAAAAATTAATCTTCTTGGTTGAAATTTCATTTCTTTGGCTAAAAATGTAACTATTTTGTTGAAAAATTCTTTTTGCGAAAAATTAATTTTTTTAAATTTGAAATGCAAATATTTCATTTTTAGTTAAATATTTATTTTTTTCATTGAAAGTTTGAGTATTTTGTTAAAAATACGTCTCATTTGGTACAAAATTAATCTTCTTGGTTGAAAATTCTTGTTTTTGGTTGAAAATTTATTTTTTAAGTGTAAATTTAACTATTTCAATTGAAGATTTATCATTTTAGTTGAAAATTCAACTTTTTGGTTGAAAATGTAACTATTTTTTTGAAAAATTCTTTTTGCAAAAAATTAATTTTTTATTTATTTTAAATATAAGAATTTCTTTTTCAGTTAAATATTTATTAATTTATCTTTTTTCATTGGAAGTTTAAGTATTTTGTTAAAAATACGTCTCATTTGGTAGAAAATTAATCCCCTTAGTTGAAAATTCGAGTGTTTGGTTGGAAATTTATTTTTTAACTGTTTCAGTTGAAGATTTATCATTTTAGTTGAAAATTGAACATTTTTTTTTGAAAATGTAACTATTTTGTTGAAAATACGTCTCATTTGGTACAAAATTAATTTCCTTGGTTGAAAATTCTTTTTTTGTTTGAAAATTTATTTTTTAAGTGTAAATTCAAATATTTCAGTTGAAGATTTATCATTTTAGTTGAAAATCCAACTTTTTGGTGGAAAATATAAATATTTTGTTGAAAAATTCTTTTTGCATAAAATAAATTTTTTATTCATTTTAAATATAACAATTTCATTTTCAGTTAAATATTTATTAATTTCTCTTTTTTCATTGGAAGTTTAAGTATTTTGTTAAAAATACGTCTCATTTGGTAGAAAATTAATCCCCTTAGTTCAAAATTCTAGTGTTTGGTGGGAAATTTATTTTTTAACTGTACATTTAACTTTTTCAGTTGAAGACTTATCATTTTAGTTGAAAATTGAACTTTTTTTCAATATGTAACTATTTTGTTGAAAAATTCTTTTTGCGAAAAATTAATTTTTTTTTTATTTGAAATGTAACAATTTCATTTTTAGTTGAATATTTATTTTTTTTCATTGAAAGTTTGATAATTTTGTTAAAAATACATCTCATTTGGTAGAAAATTAATCCCCTTAGTTGAAAATTCTAGTGTTTGGTTGGAAATTTATTTTTTAACTGTAAATTTAACTGTTTCAGTTGAAGATTTATCATTTTAGTTGAAAATTGAACTTTTTGTTTGAAAATGTAACTATTTTGTTGACAAATTCTTTTTGGAAAACATTAATTTTTTTATTTTAAATGTAACAATTTTATTTTTAGTTAAATATTTATCCTTTTTCATTAAAAGTTTAGCTATTTTGTTAAAAATACGTCTTATTTGGTACAAAATGGGTTGGGGATGTATCACTTTATTTTAAAATTTATCTCTTTATTTGAAAATTTAACTATTTTGTTCAAAAACCGTTGTTTTTTTATTGAAAATTTATTTTTGAACTGAAAATTTGAATAGTCCAGTCGAAAATTCATTATTTTATTTGAAAATTCAACCTATTGGCTGAAAATTGAAATTTTGTTGAAAAGCTGTTCTTTTTAATTGAAAATTAATTTTTTATTTGATAATTTAAGTATTTATTTTAATTCAGACCAAAAAAAAAACAAGTTCATTTTTTATTCTCTAAAATCGGAATCTTCTTTGTTCAGTTTCGGAAGAAGAAAGTCGATATTCTGGCATTCAGGTTTAACAAGTTATAAAGTGGGAATGAAAAAGCAGTGAAACTTTCATGACAAAGCGAAGTTCTTTATTTGGAATCTTCGATCTGTCCGTTTGGAACTTCCTAAGATTTGGATTCAGACTTTCTTGTTTTGAAAGTTAAATCGGGATGATCTTAACTTTAGCCATCCGTTATCTACACTGATGGCTTTGAAATTTCTATCAGAAATAAAGCCAGAAATTTTTTTTTTAAATGGCTATAAAGCCTTTGAAATTCCACCTCGAATGAGTCTTTTTAGAGATATTTCTCGAATTTTGTACCTCAACTTTAAGTCGTGATAAGTTCTAGGAAAAATTTGACAAAAATCAGAAATTTACAGGAAGTAATCTTTGAAATCTTATCTTGAATTTAAGACAAAAAAAGTTTGAAAATCTTCACGGGGTCCTGAGTTATGACTGAAAATGTCCAAGGGTTGCAGCGAGTTTTAGTCGGCCCTCGCCGACTTGGTTGAAAATTAATATTTTTAATTTGAAAATTCAACTATTTGGTTGAAAATTCCTGTATTTGGTTGAGGATTTGCTTTTTTTGGCAGAAAATTAATCATCTTGATTGAAAATTCAACTATATAAAAATTTATCTGTTTTGGTTGAGGATTGAATTGTATTGTTGAAAATTCGTCTTCATTAGTTAAATTCCACTGTTTTCGATTTAAATGAAAAATCTTTTCTGCTTGAAATATCAACTATTATATTTTTCGTTGAGAATCCATTTATTTGGATTTAAAATTTGTTTATTTTTTTTTGGTAAAAAAATTATTTTTCTTGGTTAAAAATTAATTTTTTTAACTGAAGATTCCATATTTTGTTGAAAATTGATATTTTTAATTTAAAAATTCAACTATTTGGTTAAAAATTCCTGTATGTTGTTGAAAATTTGCTTTTTTTGAAAAAAATTAATTACCTTGATTGAAAATTCAACTATATAAAAATGTATCTTTATTGGTAGAGGATTGAATTATGTTGTTGAAAATTCGTCTTCTTTAGTTAAATTCCACTGTTTTCGATTTAAATGAAAAAACTTTTCTTGTTGAAATATCAACTATTTTATTTTTCGTTCAGAATCCATTTATTTGGATTGAAAATTTGTTTATTTTTTTTTTTGGTAAAAAAGTCATTTTTCTTGGTTGAAAATTAATTTTTTTAACTGAAGATTCAACTATTCCATATTTTGTTGAAAATTGATATTTTTTTCTTAAAAATTCAACTATTTAATTAAAAATTCCTGTATGTTGTTGAAAATTTGCTTTTTTTGAAAAAAATTAATTACCTTGATTGAAAATTCAACTATATAAAAATTTATCTTTATTGGTAGAGGATTGAATTATGTTGTTGAAAATTCGTCTTCTTTAGTTAAATTCCACTGTTTTCGATTTAAATGAAAAATCTTTTTCGGTTGAAATATCAACTATCATATTTTCGTTGAGAATTCATTTATTTGGATTGAAAATTTGTTTATTTTTTTTTCGTTAAAAGGTCATTTTTCTTGGTTGAAAATTAATTTTTTTAACTGAAGATTCAACTATTCCATATTTTGTTGAAAATTGATATTTTTCATTTACAAATTCAACTATTTGGTTGGAAATTCATGTATTTTGTTGAAAATTCTTGTATTTTCTTGAAAATTCAACTACTTGATTGAATGTAACTATTTTTTATTTAAAATTAAAATCCTTTTTGTTTGAAATATCAAATATTATATTTTTTGTTGAGAATTAATTTATTTTGATTGAAAATTCATCTTTGTTGGTAGAAAAGCCTTGCTCGAAAATTAATTTTTAATGAATTAAAATTTTCAATTTAATTTTAAAATATTTTTTAGTTGAAATAGCAACTGTTATATTTTATTATAATTCATCCCTTTTTGTAGAAAAATAATGTTTTTTGGTTGAATATCAACTCTTTTGTTGAAATTTCAACAATCTTCTGATTTTGAAAACTCATCTATTTGGTTGAAAATTGATCTTTTTTTTTTGAAAATTCAACTATTTGGTTGAAAATTCATGAATTTTATTGAAAATTGGTATTTTTGGTAGAAAAGTAATCATCTTGGTAGTAAATTCAACTATTTAATTTTTATTTAATTTCTTTGAGGATTAAAATATGTTGTTCAAAATTCGGTTTTTTGGTTGAATTCCACTGTTTTTTATTTAAATTAAAATTATTTTCTGTTTGAATTATGAGCTATTATATTTTTCGTTGCGAATTGAAAATTCATGAACTATTTTGTTGGAAATTCATTTTTTTAATTGAAAATTCATCCATTTGATTGAAAATTCATGTATTTTGTTGAAAACTCGTCACTTATGATTGAATTGAACTTTTTTTCATTTAAAATTAAAATCCTTTTTGGTTGAAATATCAAATATTAAGTGTATATATTTTTTGAGAATTCATATGTTTTCATTAAAAATTCATCCTTTTTTTTGAAAAGGTATTTTTTTTAGTGGAATATGAACTCTTTTGTTGAAATTTCAACAACCTTCTAAAAAATCTGTCCTATCCTATCCTATCCTATCCTATCCTATCCTATCCTATCCTATC
>CAKNYM010041601.1:11631-46452 GCA_932195095.1 Andricus curvator
AATTAAACTATTTGTTTGAAAATGTGGAAAATTGGTCTTTTTTTTTTGTAAAAAATTAATCTTTATGGTTGAAAATTCATCTTTTTGGCATCCAATTCATCATTTTAGTTGATCATTCATCAGTTTCGTTGAAAATTAATTTCATCAACTGAAAATTTAACTGTTCCATTTTTAGTTAAAGATTGAGCTTTTTTAGTTCAAAATTGAACAATTTGGGTGAAAATTGGTCTTTTTTAATTGAAAATTCAACTATTTCGTTGAAAATTCACGTATGTATTTGGTAAAAAATCGATTTTTTTTTTAGAAAATTATCTTTTTCTTTGAAAATTAATTTTCTTGTTTCAAATTCTTCTTTTCGGTTAAAAAACAAAGTATTCCAATTAAATATTTATCATTTTAGTTGAAAATTTATCTTTCAGGTACAAAATGAAATCATTTGGTTGAAAGTAAAACTATTTCGATTTTTTTTATAGAAAATTATATTTTTCTTTGAAAATTAATTTCCTTGTTTAAAAATTCTTCTTTTCGGTTAAAAAAACAAAGTATTCCAATTAAATATTTATCATTTTAGTTGAAAATTTATCTTCTAGGTACAAAATGAAATCATTTGGTTGAAAGTAAAACTATTTTGCTAAAAACTAATTATGATTTAAGTAAAAATTCATCACTCTGGTTTAAAATTCAACTTTCAATAAAATATGTACAATTTTATTTGAAAATCCATCAGTTCGTTTGTTTGGTTAAACATTAATTTTTCTAACTTGAAATTTAATTATTTGAGTTTTGGTTGACAATTTATCTTTTTTAGTAAAAATTAATTTTTTTGCTTGAAGATTCAACTATTTTATTTGAAAATTCGTCACTTTGGTTGAAAATTCAACTTTTTTGTTGAAAATCCGTTTTTTGTTGTTGAAAATTAATTGTTTCAACTAAAAGTATAACTATTCCATTTTTTTTTTAAATTGATATTTTTTAGTGGAAAATTTAAGTATTTTTCAAAAGTTCATTTATTTTGCAATGTTTTTCTCTGTTGTGTTAACGGATTTTCAGAATGAACGTCATAGATTGTAAAAAATATTTGCGTTTTGCGGCAAATATGAATAAATTAATTTTAGTCGACCGGGAAAATTGAAAAACTTGATCGGGAAAAACCGGGAAATTGAAATCGTCCGCCGAATCGCCACCCTGAAAATGTCTGTTCTTTGGGAAGAAAAAACAGTTTTTGCGATGATTCCTGCATGTATTTAGTACAATTTTGAACTATTTCACCTGTAAATACAAAAATTTGTAATGTTTAAATTTAAAAATAGTCTAACATGTAACAGTTTTTGAATATTTTAAATATTTAAAACTAGAAATTTTCGAGAATTTCAAATCAAACTTATTGATAAATTCGAAATTTTTTATACTGCAAAACATTTAAAAGGATTGGATAAGTTTTTCTGCTAAAAATTAAAAGAATTATTATATTATTATTATCTAAAATTATGGTGGATTACACAACCTGAAGTAGATTTACACGAATTTGTAAACAAAAAAGAATAATTTTTAACAACATTGTTAAATTTTCAACTATATGGATGAACTTTAAACCACAATGTTGAATTTGGATCAAGAAGATTAGTTTCTTGTCGAAAAAGACGAATTTTCATTAAATTAGATGAATTATATAGTAGAATTTTCAACTAAAAAATATAAATTTTCCACCAAAAATTGAATTGTTAAAATTTCAGTTAAAAATTATATTATAACAAACAAAAAAAATTTTTAAGAAAATAGTTTAATCTTCAACCAAAGTAATGAATCTTCAAGTAGAATAATTTTGATGAATTCTCAACAAAAAGTGCAATAATTATTTTCAACAAAACAGATTTTAATTATTACTTAAAATGGTTGAAGTTTCAGAAAAGTATATTAATTTTTCACCGAGTAGTTGAAATTTTAACCAAAAAATATTAACTTTGCACCAAATAGTTGAGTTTTCAGCCAAGAAGAATAATTTTCTAACGAAAAAGATGAATTTTTAAAGAAATAAATGAATTTTTAAAGTTAAATTTTAGCAGTTAAATCTTCACCTAAAAAGATCAATTTTCCACAAAAAAGGGAATTGTTCAATTTTCATTTGAAAATTAAATAAGGAAAGAAGAATTTTCAATAAAATAGTTCAAGATTCAACCAAAGAGATGATTCCTCAATGGAAATGTGAAAATGTAGTTTAAAAGATTAAAAAATAATTCTAAACTTTGAAAGATTAAAAATTTTTGTAGATTTTTAAATATTACAGACAAAAAGTTTAAAAGGTTTAAAAGAATTCTAAAAAGATTCAAGAGAATAATAAAATTTTCTTCAAATTCCTGAGGAAATTTAAAATATTTTTTTATTTAAAAAAATAAATCAAATATTTATTTCTTCCAGACTTGAAAACTTCTGAAATATCTTTCAAACTGACTCAAATTTGTCCTAATATTTTGCAAAACCCTGAAAATAAACTTTGACATCTTTTTTGACATATCTGCAATTTTCAAAAATCTTTTTGAAATTTCTCAAGAATCTGAGGAATATAAAATTTATATAACGATTAAAACAATCTGATAATAGTTATTTATTGTATTTCAATATTTAAAAATTATTTTAAAAACAACGTAATTTATCAAAATAAACGTAGCTTTAAATAAAAGAAATATTTCATTGATCCAAAGAAAATACCGCAATTTTTTACAAAATTTGAATAGTTGAAATACAACAATTTTAAAGTAGCATTTTACAAAAGTTTAATGTAATGTAGTGGCATTTATCCTGAACTACTGAAAGTTGCAAATCAGAAATTTACTATTGAAATAAGTATTTATTTAAAATGGTATTTTTCTTTTTCATAAACGAAATAAACATATCCGACGGACTTCATGAACATTACATACAAAAAAATGTTGATTGCATTGAAATAAATGTACAATTTAAACAAATATGCCAGAATGTTAAATAAAAAAGAAACTTGTTGCAACAAAATATTATTTTTATTTTATTAATTAATTAATCAATTATTTAATTTAATTAATTTCCTTGGTTCAAATAGATATTCGTTCGAATTAATGAATTGCAGATTGTTTATTCAAGCGACGATTTCTTTCAATAAAATAGATATTCATTTGAAAAAGAAGATTCAAATGTATATAATTATAATATAATTATTTTATTTAAACTAAATAATACAATTAAACTTACTAATGAAATGCAAATAATTCAGGACAAGTTATTAACGAAATTCTTCATAATTAAATTGATGTTCTTCCTCTATCTGAAAAAAATGATGATCGTTTATACTCTGATCTTCACAGAATTTGTGTTATAAAAAATAGAATTCAAAAACTTTTTCCTACTGATATGTCTGATTATTATTCTCTTGCTCATTCCGAATGCCTTTTGCTTTATTATCATTTTTAGTTAACTTAACAAAATTGATTGTAATAAATCAATAATAAAACCAAAAATAAACTACATTTTTTAAATTTAAATATCAATAATGATCTTGAAATTTGATTTAATATTTTGTAGTTTCAAATTGTAGATATCTTTCTAAAACGTTTCTCAAGGTTTTAGAAATTAGCCACAGATCTCTTATCTAAACATGAATCTGAAGTCTTATCTTTCAGTCAACAATAATATGAAGGTTTATATCTCATCTAAATATTAACCTATTATCATATTAAAACATAAAATGTCTATCAAAGTTTTGATGTGACGATATAATTGCAATACGAAAATATGTCTGGAAATAACGATTTTAGGTAAAAAGTGAGAATTCGATAGATAAATATGTCCAAAATTTAGAAATTCGATGGTTGGAGCCAATTGAAAATTCTCAAAATAGTTTATTTATGAATTTTTATATTGAATATTTTCAAAATTTGATGTAAAAAGAAGAATTTACTAGCTCTTACATATTATCTTACAATTGCGCGAGACCTTCCAGGGCTTCCATTCTCTCTTCCCTATTCTCTTCTAGCCTCTTCATCCACTTTTTTCCTTGTTCACAACCGCTCAGTATCCACCTAACTCTATCTACCACGCTCTTTCCCCCTTCCCATTCCGCTGTACATCTCTCCAACACGTGCTCCCATAATTGCCTTTCATAACCACATACCCTACACATTTTCATTTCTTCATTCATCCAATATTTACACTTATTCATACCTTCTCCCATTCTGAAACATACCATCCTAGACCACCTACACTCCTTTTTCAACGTCCCTAAATATTCTGGGACCCTTTCCATCTTAATCTATACCATTTATTGTATTTTGACTCCATAATCTTCTCCCACCTCTTCTCTTCCTGCTTCTTTTTCATTCCTCCTCCTATTTCCTGCCACTCCCTCCCCTCGTCACACATTCTCCGTTGCCTTCTAACTTGCCATCTCTCCTCTCATCTTGAATGCCCCGTGTTTCCTCTCCTCTCTCTATTCAAGATCAAGGTCAAGCAGACCCTTTTCCTCTGCCTTATCACCAATTTCTCTCTCCCTGTTTCTTCTCTCAGCATATAACCTAGGCAGTTCCAGCTCGCTCCCATCTCAGAAATCTCTCTTGCATGTTTTCTACTTTTTTGTACTCCTTCCACCCTCAAACCTCTTCATAGCACACCACAGACCATACCAGTGAATCAAACAGCCATACTCTTATCTTCCAGTCCTCTTTGAATCTTCTTTTTCCAATCCCCCACACTTGAGAAATCACCTTACTCGCACTTTCCATCCTTTTTTTTTCACTTGGAGATCATTTTCACCTTCCGCCTCGAAACAGAATCCTAAATAACAAAATTCCTCTACCATTTTCATCATTTCCCCATTTATCTTCCATCCATACTTTACTTCATTCTTTCTCTTCCTGAAACATACTATCTTTGTCTTCGTCACATTAATTGTCAGGTCTTTCTCTCTCACATACTCTTCGAATCCTTTTATCAGCAAGTTCATTCCACTTTCATTCTCTGCCAGAAGCACCACATCGTCCGCGTACGCTAACTAGTATATTCTCTTATTTTCTAGAACTATACCCCCTTTACCTTTCTTTTCCATTTTCTCTTCTAGGTCTGTTAACAATATGCTAAACAACAACGGGCTTCGCGGGCCCCCTTGCCTGAGACCCTTCCCTGTCCAGAACTACTCTCCTTTCTGTTCCCCGATCCTCACCCTTGTCTTCGTCTTCGTAAAGACCTATTTATCCTCTGAATCAGCTCTTCGTCCACCTCGATTTCTTTCATTGCCTTCAACAAAACTTTCCTATTCACCAAGTCAAAAGCTGCTTCAAAATCTACGAAGAGTGCGACCAGTTTTCCTTTTTTCTGTCCCATATTTCTTGTTGACTAGATAATTCAAAACGAAAATGTTATCCACTGTCCCCATCCCCTTCCTGAATCCTTTTTGATTGTGTGGACTACTTCCTTTCTCTTCTACCTGTTCTTCTAATCTCTTCCCAAGCACCTCCGCGTATATTGTATACGTTACTGGCATGACAGCGATTCCTCGATAATCTTCCACTTTTCTACCCCCTCCTTTCTTCAATAAAGAAACTACCAAACCTGTTCTCCACTCCTTCGGCAATACTCTCCATCTCCATACTCTATTACATACTTCCCAAATCTCTTCTCTAACCCTTCTTCCGCCAAATTTCAACGCTTCATTCTCCATCCCATCCTCTCCCGTCGCTTTGTTTCTTTTTAACTTCTCAATTGGCTGATTCACCTCCTCTCTGATCACCTCATTTTCAACTTCCATGCCTCCCTCCTTGATCTTTCTACCTGCCCCCCTCACCTCGCTATCCACCCTTCCTAGCAATTTCTTGAAAGATACCGTCCATTCATCCATAGTTATCTTTGCATTGATTCCTTTCCATCCACTCATTTCTCTATTAATCACCTCCCATTCTCTTCCTCCCTTTATTGCTTTCTCTACATCCTCCATGTACCTCGCCTTCTCCTCCTGTCGTTTTACATCCAGTAATTTCTCGTGTTCCCTTTTTCTTTTATTATGCTCCTTTCTGTCTATCTCTCCTCTTCTCCAATTCCTTAACGATAACTTCATACGCTCTTTACTCTGTACACATTCCACATCCCACCGTCCTCTCTTCCCTCGCCTTTCTGCCTCATTTGGCCTAATTTCTTCCACTATCTTCTCTACCCTTCCCCTCATCTCACACAACATCTCATCCATACCTCTCCCATCTTCAATCACCACATTCTCATCTTCCATTTTTTCCGTATATTCTCTTAGCTTATCCACTCCCTATTTGCCCATATTGTCATTCTTCCCTTTTCGCCTCCTTATCCTTTCCTCGACCAGAATGTAGTCTATTACTGTTTCCCCTTTTCCTGCAAACGTTATCTTACCATCCTCGTCCCTTTCCGAGTTCCCATTACAAATTAACCATCCTGTTTCTCCCAGAATTTCCAACACAGTCCTACCCTCCTGGTCCACCTGTTTTTTTCGATTTTCTCCTGAAAGTCTCACTCTCTTCATCCCATGTTTCCCCTCCCTGCTCCCCCGTCCAAGCATTCAGATCACCTCCTATCAACACCAATTCGCCATCCTTTTTCGCCACCCATTTCCTAATCACACTCCAACCTTCTTCTTCTCACCTTCTCCTGTAAACGCAAACTATCCTCACCTTTCTTCTTCCTATCTTCACCCTTCTCGTCATTACTCCATCCGTTTCCTCAAATCCCATTTCTATTCTCTTTTCTCTCACCAATTGATTTCTCAATTCTGATACCATACCACCTTTCTTTCTTCCCTTTACCTTCTCTTTCTTTGCCTCTTGCATCTGCCACATATATCCCTTGGGAAACTTCCTCTTCACTCTTCTCCAATCATTCTCATCTAGCCAGGTATCAATCAACACCTCTTCCCAGAATCCTTCATCTTTATTCATTAGTCCTGATACGTTCCAAAACGCTACTCTCACTTCTTCCTTTCTCCCTTCATTTGTCATTACGTCCCCTCCCTACTTTTTTGGAAACCCTGTCGCTCCGCCTTCTTTCCTTTCACCCTCTACTGTTTCCATTACCTCCTCTCTTCTATCCCTAGTCCCGCTTCTTCCCCTCGTCGCCATGGACCCTCCCTACACTTCACTCAATTTTTCTTTCTCATCATCCCAGATCCACACATTCCCATGTATCCACATCCTATCTTTCCCTATCCATACCGTGTTGTCTTTCACTCCATGCTCTCTGTTCGATCATCCACTTTCTTCTTCTTTCATTCCACGTCATATCCTCCTCTATCCTTTCTTCCCTCCCCTTTAAAGCTTTCTTCTATCTCAAGATATCAACTTCTTCCTCTTCATTTCTCACATTCACTATATACATACCGTCGTTGTCAGAGCAACATAGCACAACTGTATTTGAGCTACTTTCCAGGAGAGACAAAAAACTGATTTGAAATGCTCAGGGTTGAGTACCTGATAATTTTTTTATACCGCAATTGCGACGATACTAGCGGTCCAAACAAGAAACTGATTTTACCACTCGACCCAGCGTGAAATTTTGAATCTAGAACCGTGCCTAACTCGAAGCGGCCAACACTGAAGTTGTGCCATCTTGCTCTGACAACGGAAATACGCGATTTACCTTCATTCTTCTTTCCCACTCCATTTACCTCTTTCACGTGCACTTTTCCCTTTATTTCACCCATCAACTTTTCCACTTCTTCTCTTCCTGATTCACTATCCACTTTCATTCCTCTAATCACTATATTTCTACTCCGTTTCGTCTTATCATTTTCTAGGATAACGTTCTCATTCACTTCTTCTATTCTCTCTTCTTCTCTTGCCCCTGCATCCCCTTTCTTTATATCCTTAGACTTACATTCTAGCTTTCTCACTCTTTCCTCCAACTTCTTCATATCAGATTTTCTCTCTTTCTCACTCATCCTTCGCTTTTTCTCGATATCCTCCAACTGCTTCCAAACCTTATCTTTTTCTTGCCGCCACACCAGATCTTATTCTTCCCACTTCTCTCTAACTTTCCTCATTTCCTCCCAAACCTCCTCCCCTCGCTTTTGCATGCCATTCAGACTTCGGTTTTTTTCCTCTCTAAACCCTTTAATGAGATTTTCCAGGCTCTCTAGATCGACTTTCCCTTTTGCCTAATTCCTCGCCGGTGGATACTTTCTTTAAAACTTTTTCTGCAACTTCTCATCTCCCTGCTCATTTCCCTTTTCTTCCTTTGATCTCTTACTGTTTTCCGTCTTATCCCCCTCATCGCTTTTATCCGTAAACCTACCCTCCTGCCTCCATTTATCAAAAAGTTGTCTCGATCCTAAACTCCTAGATCTGGATCTATTAAGCAGTTCCCGATTTGACGGCCTACCTCGAGTCCTCCTGTTAGTTAGTCCCCCTTCCTTCTCTCCTCACCCCAAGTTCCCTGGCGTAGTATACTGAACCTCGCCATCATCGGTACTATCTCCGGCATCACCCTTACCCCTCCCTGTTTCGCCGGCCTCCGTGAGATCATCAGCACCGGTGTTGTCTAACCGCTGCTGCCCTCAGCCGGACCCCACTGGGCTCCTCATTACATACATGCCAGTCTACCTTACCGATCTGCTGTCCCCTATCTTCCCTCTCACTTTTCCGTTCTCGACAACTGACCTTCAAATTAGCACTTTCAACTTTCCTCCTAACCCTTTCAACTTTACAAAACAGCCCCCCCCCCCCACACTTCCACACAACCCCTTCACTACACTCACCTCCCTTACCACCTTTCGCCTCAATCACACCTCCACGGAAGCCCAAGTATAAATTAATAATGTGTTCTGAACTCACACAAAAGTACATAAAGAATTGACATATTTAAAGAAGTTTGGTCAATTCTTCATGTAATACTGTGTGATTATTTCAAAATAAATCATTAATTTATAATTCTACATTTTGAACTACTTATTTCAATACATTTATATTATTCATTCCTGTAATTACTTCCCTATAATTTTCTGTCGGCGCAACCCTCTAATATTTTTTCATTATTTCTACAAATTAAAAATAATTCAGCTCAATATGAAAAATTATCGAACGATAATGCGAGGCTACAGAGACATATCAAAATGATGTGGCAATTATGTTTTACATAGAGAAGAACGAAAAGAAACGTAACGAAACGTTTCTTACGTTCCTTTTCGTTTCTTTTGGCATACAAATTTGACGAAAAACCTTATTTGTTATTGATTTTCTATACTTAGCACAGCGTCTTGGTTAGTTGTATTAAATGTACAGTATTGGATCGCCTCTTCAATAGCTCCTCTTGTAAATGGAAGCTACCGCGCGTTAGGTCCCTTTCTTCGCGGACGGTCACATATATTAAAAGATTTTCGTCAGAAATAAAATATTTTGTGACGAATTTTCAGATTTGTATTTCTTAACGTTAGTATCGAACATAAGGGTGCTGGTTTTCAATATTGATTTATGCTAGCTATGCGTTTCCACTTGGACTAAATCCTCGTCGGGCTACAATAAGATCCATTGGATTGAAGGATGTATTACAATTATCTTATCTTAAAATAGATAAGTCATTATAATAGTTAGAAATAATTTTTTATTTCTATTCTATTCATGTTAAATAAACAATTTTAGATTTGAAGTTGGTTATAGGGTGGAGCATGGCATGTAAAGTAGGGGCAGTTGTAGGGTGGGACAGGATGGAACGTAGGGATGGTTATAGCGCGGATCATGGGATATCACATAGGGACAGTCAAAGGATGCAATATAGGATTTAACGAAGTAGCCAATCATATTACGGAAGGTAGGATTTAAAGTACACTGTTAAAAATTTCCGCTTGAAACTTCCAACAAATGTATTGGAAATTTATTTCCGAAATGTAAGGTAACGCTACAATACAAAATGTTGTAGTTCCCAAACGCTGGTACTGCAATGGTACCTCACATGCATTGGAATTGTACAATATATTTCCAGCAACCAGTAACCAGTAACACTTCTGTATCATGTTGGTGGCTGGATATCTCGACACCTGTTGAACCCAAAAATTGAAGAAAAAAAAACGTAAATCATTTCTCAGGACATTCATGGAATTATCCTAATTAATTGAATTCTCGAAATTTATGGAATTCAAGGTATTCATGGAATTCAAGAAATTCACGGAATATCAGGATTTCACGAAATTCACGGAATTCATGGAATGCAGGAAATTCATTGAGTTAAGGGACTTCATGGAATTAACAGAACTCATGGAATTCACGAAATTCAAGGAATTCATGGGATTCAAGGAATTCATCGAATTCACGGAATTCACAGAACTCACGGAATTCAAGGATTTCACGGAATTCACGAAATTCATAGTATTCAAGGAATTCAAAGATTTCATGGAATTAAAGGAAATCACGAAATTGGCGGAATTCACGGAATTCATGGAATTGATGCAATTTAAGGAATTCACGGAATTCGCGAAATCTAAAGAATTCAAGAAATTCAAGGAATTCACGGAATTCAAGGATTTGAAGGAATTGAAGGAAATCACGGAATTCAAAAAATTCACAGAATTTGCAGAAATCAAGGATTTCACGGAATTCATGAAATCACGGAATTGGCAGAATTCATAGAATTCACGGAATTCACGGAATTCAAGGAATTGATGAAATTCAAGGAATTGATGGAATTCCCGGAATTTACACAATCTAAGAAATTCACGGAATTCAAGGATTTCAAGGAAATCACGGAATTCGCGGAATTCATAGAATTCAAGGAATTCATAGAATTCAAGGAAATCATGAAATTCAAGGAATTTGTGGAATTCATGAAGTTCACGACATTTAAGGAATTTACGGAATTCAAAGAACTCACGAAATTCAAGGAATTCACGAAATTCAAGGAATTCATGAAATTCAAGGAATTCACGAAATTCAAGGAATTCACAAATTCAAAGAATTTACGAAATTCAAGGAATTCGTGGTATTCAATGAATGCGTGGAATCCAAGGAATTCATTGAATTCATGGATTTCAAGGAATTGAAGGAAATCACGGAATTCACGGAATTTACGGAATTCAGAAAATTCACAGCATTTGCGGAAATCAAGGATTTCACGGAATTCATGAAATTCATAGTATTCAAGGAATTCAAAGATTTCACGGAATTAAAGGAAATCATGGAATTGGCAGAATACATAGAATTCACGGAATTCAAGGAATTGATGGAATTTACGGAATTCACACAATCTAAGGAATTCACGGAATTCAAGGAATTGAAGGAAATTACGGAATTCAAAGAATTCATGAAATTCAAGGAATTCGTGGAATTCATGAAGTTCACGACATTTAAGGAATTTACGGAATTCAAAGAACTCACGAAATTCAAGGAATTCACAAATTCAAATAATTCACGAAATTCAAGGAATTCGTGGTATTCAATGAATGCGTGGAATCCAAGGAATTCATTGCATTCATGGATTTTGATGAATTCACGGAATTCATGAAATTCAAAAAATTGGTTTCATTCATGGTATTCATTGAATTCACAGAATTGAAGGAATTTACAAAATATAATGAATTTAGAGAATTCAAGGAATTCATGGAGTTCAATGAATTCACGGAATTCATGGAACGTGAAACCCGAGAATTCCGTAAATTCCGCGAATTCCATTAATTTCGTTATTTCAGTGAATTTCGTAAATTCAAAGAATTCCTTGAATTCCGTGGATGGCACGAACTTCTTGAACACCTTGAATTCCATAAATTCCGTGATTTTCCCGAATTTGATCAATTCCGTGAATTCCATGAATTCCGTCAATTCCTTGAATTCCATAAATTCCGTCAATTCCTTGAATTCCATATACTTCGTGAATTCCTTGAATTCAGTTAATTCCGCGAATTCCGTGAATACAGTCAATCTTGAGAATTTATTAAATTAAATGTGAATTGTATGAATTCCATGAGTTCCATGAATTCCGTGAATCCCATACATTCCGTGAATACCGTGAATCCCGTGAATTCCGATAATTTCGTGAATTCAGTGAATTTCATGAATTCCACGAATTCAGTGAATTCCACGAATTCAGTGAATTCCATGATTTCAATGAATTTCATGAATACCGTGATTTCTGCGAATTTCGCGAATTCCATGAATTCGGTGAAATCCGCGAATTCTATGAATTCCGTGAATTCCATAAATTTCGTGAATTCCTTGAGTTTCATGAATTCCGTGTATTCCATAAATCCCGTGAATTCCACGAATTCCATGAATTCTGTCCATGAAATCGTGGGTGTGGTGAGCCTACACTTGTTAGTTATTTACTACAAGAAACTATCCACCTAGAAACACTACCCGAATCGGGTAGTGTCACGCCTACCCTGAAAGGGAACTGGTTTAATGGTATACTGTGAGTTCCATAAATTTAGTGAATTCCTTGAATTCCATAAATTTTGTGAATTCCGTGAATTCCATTAATTCCGCGAATTCCATGAATTCATCAAGTATCATGAATTCCGTGAATTCCATGAATTCTGTGAGTTCCATAAATTTAGTGAATCCCGCGAATTTCATGAATTCCGTGAATTCCATATATTTCGTGAATTCCATGAATTTTTTGAAATTCATGAATTTTGTGAATTCCATGAATTCTTTGAGTTCCATAAATTTAGTGAATTCCATAAATTTAGTGAATTCCGTGAATTCCATAAATTTTGTGAATTTCTTGAATTCCTTTAATTCCGCGAATTCCATAAATTCCATTTTCGTGAATTCCTTTATTTTAATGAATTCCGTGAATTCCTTGAGCACGAGTTTCGATTTATAAACGCTACAATACATGTATTGGAATGCTCGACGGTGCTTCACGATTTACAGCACTTAAGATACATGTATTGCAATTTGGTCATTCCAATACCGTGTTTGCGATTTTACCTTACGCTTGTATTGTAGAAGTGTAGGAGAATTCCAAACATTTTTAACGGTGTAGGGGCTAGTTATAGGATTGAACGTAGGGGTGGTTATATCGTGAATCATGACATATTACGTAGGGGCAGTTAAAGGATGAAAAATGGGATTAAACGCAGTAGCCAATCATAGGATGGAAAGAACGATTTAACATTGGGCCGGTTATTGGGTGGAAGTTAGGATTGAACGTAGGGGCTGGTTATAGTATGATGTAGGATGGGACGTAGGATTTCAGACAGGTTCATAGGTAGGTATTAATGTAGGGACAAGTGATATTTTATGAGGTAGGATACTGTGGAGGTGCAACTCATAGGGATCCACGTAGGATTTTATGTAGGAACAAGTCATAGGATCCTACATACTATCCTAAGTAGGTACCATCATGGGAATACATAGTTTCCTACGTAGGATCCTATGTAGTGTCCTTTAAGTGAGCCTACATAGACACCTATATAGGTAATTGCAGTAGGGGAGAGCTTCACTTAAAATCACGCGAATTAAAATGAATTGGCGGACTCTGCAATTAATTTGTGCTGAGGCATTCAAATGAATTACGTCACTAAAAATTTTTTCGCGGATAGAATATTTCGTATAAGGCTTTAGTCGGAGGCTCTGGAAAATTTTTAAATCCTTGTACTTACTCGGGATTCTTCTAAAATCTTTGAAATATTTCTAGAGTCCTTTACAAAAACCCTTAAAATCTTTCAAAATACTTATAGTTTCACGGATGTAGGAAATTTGTGAAATACCAAAAGAATTTCGTTGATGTCAATTTGATCTGCAACAACATTATCCAAGAATATAAATAAGTACTGCGACATATTTCTACCAGACATAGAAAGAATGAAATAAAAAACTCGAAGTCGAAAGGTATCTGAATAACTATTTTTTATTGAACCAAAATTATACTGAACTTGGTTAAAAAGAAGTAACCCATTCAAAATAAAAGAGTCATCAACTAATACTACGGTTTAAAAGTAGAACATAAGAAGTAACACACATGTGTTGAAAACCAAAACTCTTACAAAGTGTAATCAAAGATGTTTCTTAAAAAATAAAAATTTTTTTGGTGGTAAATAATTAAACCTTGAAAATGCCCCTAGAAAATTGGCATTGGCGCACATTAGCGTTTCCCTTATTTTTCTTATTCACAAACAATATACGTGACGCAGAAAAATAAAAAGTTAGCGGATAGTAATGAAAATTTAAAATTAGAATCAACGCAAGCAATACTTTAGCAAGTAGGAGTATAAAAACTACGCTAGTTTACGCTACTTGGAGTATATTTCCTTAATTATCTTCAATATCCAATAACTCCATCGCTAAATGTGGTCGCTCTGTAAGCAGATTCTTAAATTCGTCCAGATTTTTTACATCTCGACGGTGTGAAACAACAAATTTTACAGCCGCATTCTTCAAATCCAAAATAGAATATATATCAGCGACTTTCAAAATTCTCGAAACATCCCGAATCGTCATATTTTTTTGCATATATGCGCTGCATATTTCCTTTAGTCTTTCTAAGTTGTATTTATCGGCAGCAGCTAAGAGCTGATGGGCCGATGCCTTTAAATCCAGATCGTCGACTTTATCGGTATATATAAATCGAAGCATTATTTCAACCGTTTTTGGTTCCAAGTCTTTAATTTCGAGAGAGGAATTTAGTTTTTCACTCATTTCGTGGGTAAACATTGCAGCGAAAACTTTACTGCGTGCGGCAAGAATAGTTTTGTGAGCATCAAACGTTTTATTCTGAACGAAAATCGTAACATCCCTGAAAGTTTGGTCGGTAGAAAAAAATATGGACATGTCTCGAGTCAAATCATTCGATGCAAAAGGTTTAGGAATGGTCAAGACGTTTTTGATAGAACCAAAAACTCGAATTTCACAAGTAATTATCAAACTTTTGTCTGTAGATTCATCCCAGTGCAAAGCACTATAAATTTTATTTGCAGAGACCGTGAAGTAAATCCTTGTATCTGAGAAAGTCAAACCCGAATCCGGTGCATGATCATATACATTTGAACGTTCTCCAGAAACTTTTTCAAACCAGACAGATACATGCAGTTTAATTTGTTCGGAAAATTTTCTGTGTATCCCAATTTTTAAATTGTTGCAGGCATCTTCGTATTTGTATTTTCGTATCGGCTTAGCGATCATTTCTAGGTACCATTTTCGTGATTCATTCACGTCTTCGGGAAACTCGGGCGATTTAAATGTTTGCTTGAGTCTACTGAGAAATTCGTAATCTGGAATGTTCCACCTGAGAATGAAGGTGTGACTTTGCACTTCTGTTGCAGCGGAAGAGACGTCAACAGCCTCAGATTTCAAACTTGCGAAATTTTTAGTAGACATCCTCTACCTGCAAATTATAATGACTCTTGAGGGCAATGGAACCAGACCCTAAACTCAAAATTAAATTGCCTCATTTTACTCCATAAACACTAGAATTAAATTTTTGTTAGATAATTAGGGGCTGCTGGCCGGAAATATGAAATTCGAAAGGGTTAACGAGTTTAAATACCTCGGGTCTATTATAACTAGCGAAAATAACATTAAAACGGAAATCAATGCGCGGCTACACGCTGGCAATGGGTGCTATTATGCAGCAAACACGCTACTAAAATCGCGATCGTTATCTAGAAACATCAAAGTAAGAATTTACAAAACGATAATAATGCCTGTCGTCATGTACGGGTGTGAAACGTGGGCGCTGACGAAGGGAGTGGAGAATAGGCTTAGAGTTTTCGAAAATAAAGTACTTAGAAAAATCTATGGTCCAAAGAGGGACGAAGAGACTGGTGAATGGAGAAAACTGCATAATCATGAGCTGCATGCTCTCTACGGGTCAGCAAATATTAATAGAGTAATGAAAGCCCGTAAATTAAGATGGGCGGGGCATGTAACAAGAATGGGCAATAAAAGAACAGTGGCGCAAGTTTTAAGAGGGAGACCGACTGGTAAGAGACCCCTAGGCAGACCGAGAAACAGATGAGAGAAAAATGTAAGGGATGATCTAAAAGAACTAGGACATGATTACTTAAACTGGATGGAGGATGCACAGGATAGAGATGCGTGGCGGTTTCGGGTAGATGAGGCAATGAACTTTCGAGTTCGAATTGCTAATCGACAATAATAATAATAATTAGGGGCTGCTCCTGTTCTGTATTGAAATTAACCAATTCTGCACGCCGAACATAGAGTCGATTCAAACCAGGAGTAGGTCCTAAGTATCTAACAAAGATGTAATTCTAATATTTAAGGGTAAAATAAGACAACTGAATTTTCAAGTTAGGGCCTGGTTCCATAGCCCTTAACAAAAAATCTAAAAAAGTTCAGGGAGATTCAAAAGAATTCAAAACCATATGCAGGTAGACATTGCAATGATTTTAAATGCGAACCAATGTGATTTTTATCCAAATAAGTGATAAATCGCATTGATTGCCATTGATTCTACTAAATATTTTGTCAACAGCATGAAATGAAATTGATTCCGTTCGATATCTGGCAGTTCGCGGAGTAGCATTGAATGGCATTAAGCGGCATAAGCTCAAAGGCATGACAAGCAAGTCGCTTTAATGCCGTAAAGTTTATGCGCATAATAATGATTGAAACGAAATTAGTAATTAAATTTATATTACTTTTTCTTCTATTTTTTGAAAGTAAAGAATACATTTGTGAATCATTTATTTTTCGTTGGATACAAAATTCTACTTTTTAGTTTTAAGCTTCTAGCACTGGGTTGCTGCAAAAAACAGAAGGTTCCCAAATTTGTTTACAGCTTCCCTCAATTTTTTTAGATTCTTGTTTTTAATCAATTTCAACCCTTTGGAAATTTTTTTTTTTCAAATTGTGCCTAAAACGTAGAAATTTTAATAATGTAACTAGTCCTCTTCAAACATAAAATATTGATTAATATAAATACAAAATTATTGTATTTTATAGCATCTACTGTCTAAACAAAAAGAAGACAATATTTCTGATAATATTTGTTATATCGAATTCCCTATAATGAATTTCCTATAATTTTTTTACGATTATAGGTAATTTATAGGTAATGTATAAAATTCCTGAAAATAAAACCAAGAATCGAACGACCAAAGAACAACCACCATAAAATGCTCCTATATTGTAATTAATTTTTTTTTAATTTTGGACAAAAATAAAAAAGGGGAAAGAAAAATGAGAATTTTCATCAGAATTTTTGTTATGTTTCTTTTCTATTTCTTTCAAAAATTAAAAAAAAGGGGGGAAATGGTTTAATTACAATATAGGAGCATTTTATGTTGGTTGTCCAAATTTGGTCTTTGGATTCTTCGTTTTATTTTCAGGAATTCTATACATTAACTTAAGTATTGGAATTAATTTTCTGATGTTAAACATTGCGATCTACTGGTCAAATAATTTTTCTGGTGAAACGAGAAAATATCTGCCTCAGCCCGATTTTTTTTTTTTTTTTTTTTTTTTCTCGTTTCACCAGAAAAAATATTTGACCAGTAGATCGCAATGTTTAACATTAGAAAATTAATTAATTACCCTGGTCGACAAAATAATATCTTCCATTAAATATTGGAAGTTAAATAGGAGTTTTAACTTGATTTCAATCTAATTTAAATTTCTTAAATTTTAATAATTATAGGAAAAATTCTAGGAAAACAAGTACAGAAAAATAATTATAGAAATGAATCATATTGAAATATAGAAATTATTATTGCAAAAATGGTAAACGAAGCTTCTCTCAAATATGTCAATTTTTATGTACTTTTGTGTGAATAGTTAAAAAAATACTATTTCTTTTATTCTTTGAACTACTTATATCAATATTTTCATATTATTAATTTCTATAATTATTTTCCTATAATTTTTCCTACAAAAGATTCCTATACTTTTTCCTAAGGGTTTTGAGTCTTGATTTTTAAAATTGAATAATTTCATTCAAATAAACGATTTCTGGTGAAAAAAGCGGTAACATTCCCTATTATTGTTAGAATATTGTGAATATTCTTTGATATCTAAATATTTTTTATGCACTATAGAAATTGTAGAGAAAAAAAAATAAGATAAGAGAACATTACTGAAGATTGTAAATTTTCTTTTAAAACTAATGCTTTTTTTGAATAACTGATTTTCGCTCAAAAATGTTAACATAACCTAAAATTATTCCAAAATTGTAAATCTTCTTTGAAATCTATACTGATTTTCTTTGGAAAACGCGAGCATAACCAAAAACTTTTAAAAAAATTATTTTTTGCAATACAATGATTTTTTATTGAAAAAATAGAATTTTTTAAAAACTAAAAATACCGCTTTCCGATGAAAAGCACTAAAATAATCCAAAATAATTTTAAAAAGATTCTAAATGATATGAGAATACCAATTTTCGATGTAAAACGCCAAAGTTACTTCAAAAATTATTAATCTTCTTTCAAATCTAATAAGTTTTTAAATAACATTTTTAATACAACTCTAGCAAAATATGAAATTGTTCACGCTTATGTAAATTTGCTTATTTTAAACAAAAATCATTGGATTCAAATGTAATGATTTTTGTTTAAAAATACGAATACGTAAAGGTTCTCTGAAGTCTAATAATTTTTTATTAAAATTACCAATAATTTCCGACAAAAATACTAACATAAAATAACAGAATCTTATTCATAATTGTAAATCTTCTTCAAAATATAATGAAGGAACTTTAATATATCCTGAAACTGTTAAAAAATTCCAAATCTTGTTTGAACTATAGTGATTTTGGTAAAAAAAGTTCAATGTAATGTTTAAAAAAGTGTTAATCTTTACAATCTAATAATGTTTTAATTAAAACACCTATTTACGGTTTAAAACGCTTAAAGAACCTAAAATTATTGAAAATTGGGAACCTTGATGATTTTTGATCAAAAGTGCTAATTTTCCGTGAAAAGAAGCTTTTTAAAATAATTATTTGAAAATATTTCTAATCTTCGAAAATTTATGATTACATATATTTAAATTATTTTGAAACTAATTTCAAATTTTTTAGATAATTTGTCAGTTTTAATTCATTATTAAAAAGCACAAAAATGATTCTCAATTCGCATAATTCGTTTATTTCTATCACTACTCTTATTGAAAGGGATTATTTGCATTATTTCAAAATAATAATATCTAAATTATGAATTTTACAATCATTGCTTGATAATAATTTTATACTAGTTCCATTTTTCAACCAAAAAAGATGACATTTTGAACAAAAGAGACTAATTTTTCTACAAATTAGTTTAATTTTTTTTAAATGAAAATATAAATTTCCAGAAAAAAGTTCATTTTAATTGAAGCAGTTGAATTTTCAACCAAATAGATTAATTTTCTACCAACAGGATTAATTTTCTATGAAAAAGATGAATTGTTAATAAAGTAGTTCAACATTAAACCAAGAAGTTGAATTTTCAAACAAAAAACAAATTTTCAACGAAAAATTTAGTAATCGATACTTCAACTAAAAAATATTTGAATTCAAAAAGAGTTGAATTCCTAAAAAAAAAACAGAATTTCCGCAAAAGAGTTAAATATCAAATCAGCAAACAGTTGAATCTTCAATCAGAAAATATGAATTATTAATAAGCATTTTCAACCAAGCAGATTAATTGTCTACAAAAATGGACTAATTTTTAATAAAATATATGAAATTTCAACTAAAGTTGAGCCACTTTCGAACAAACATGGAATAGTTAAGTAAATATTGCGTGAAAAAAATTAATTTTCAACCAAAGAGATGAATTTTCAACCAAAAACTGACTGAATTTTTAACAAATTACAGTTAAATTCACCAGAAAAGACGAATTCTTAACGAAATAATTTAATCCTTAACCAAAACAGATTAATTCTCAGACAAGAAATTGCATTTTTAACCAAATAGATATAACCTATATCAAGAGAAGTATTTTGAAACATCTTTTGAACTGACACGAATTATTCCTAAAATTTTGAAAAAGCTTTCAAAATAAAAAATGGCCTTAAAACCTTTCATTTTTTTCCAAATTTTCAGAAATCGTTTGAACCTTATCGAAATTATTTTAAAAAAATTAATTTTTACACATAACAGGGGTCACAGTGGTTCAGAAGTTCAATTATAGGGATAATAGCGGATTTTTTCTTTTAAAAATACCAGCCTAATGAAAAAAAGTTAAATGTAACAAAAAAACGAATTAATTTTCAACAAAACAAAATCGAATTTTCAACAAAACAAAATCGAATTTTCAAGAAAATATTTGAATTTTCAACCAAAGAAATGAATTTACAAATAACAGGAATAATATTCTACTAAAAAAGACGAATTTTCAACCAAATATATGAATATTCAACCACGCAGTTGAATTTTTAACTAAAAATGGAATTGTTAAATTTTCAGTATATACATAATTTTTAATCAAAAAACGAAGTTTCCACGAAATATTTATATTTACAACCAAACCAATGAATTTTTAATAAAAAAGATGAATTTTCAATTAAATAATTTTCCAGCGAAAAGACGAATTTTTAATTTTAAAAAATTTCCTTTCCACCAAAAAAAAGAGAATGTTTAACAAAATAGATAAATTTTTAACAAAAAATGGCATAGTTGAAAAAATTAATTTACAAAAAAAATTATTCAATAAAATCGGTGAATTTTAAACCGTTTTCAAACAAGGACAATGATATTCTACCAAGAAAGACGAATTTTTAACAAAATACTTACATTTTCAACCATATAGTTGAATCTTCAAGTAAGAAAGATAAATTTTCAATCGAAAATGGAATAGTTTAATTATCAGCAAAAAAAAATTGGAACCGAAGCAGGAGTTTCAAAAAAAAATAGTTCAACTTTTTACGAAAGAAATGAATTTTTAACTTAAAAAGATGAATTTTCAAAAAATTGGAATTCAAACATTATTCAGTTAAAAAAATAATTTTCATTAGAAAAAATAATTTTCTACAAAATAGGTAAAGTTCAACAAAATCGGTAATTTTCGACAAAATTGGTAACTTTTCAACCACTTTTAAACCTATTGAAAAAAAAAGTTTCAACAAAATAGTTGAGTTTTCAACAAAAACAAAATTAATTTTCACCCTAAAAGATGAATTTTCAAACAAGAAGAATAATTTTCTACCAAAAAGACGAATTGTCAACTAAAAAAAATGGATTTTTTGTACTGAAATTTTAGCACATATTTAAGTTTTCAGTTGAAAAAATTAATTGTTTAAACTAAAAATAAAAACAAATTTTCAACAAAATAGTTCAATTTTCAACCATAGAAATTAATTTTTAACCAAAATAGATAATTTTCAAACAAGAAGAATTTTCTACCAAAAAAAGATTAATTTTCAACTGAAAAAGATAAGCTTTCAAGAAACAGAAGAAAGTAGTTAAATTTTTAACCAAGGATATCATTTTTCAAAGAACAAGATACATTTTTAAACAAAAAGATTAATTTTTAACGGAAACATGAAAATACAGGAATTTTCAACCAAATGTTTGATTTGTTAGTTGCGCATGCTCATAGCTGCACAAGCATTTTGGCGCGCATTTTTGAGTATGGTAGTTTCTGTTTCTCATAATTCTGGAAAACTTAATCGCAGCTTAAAAAAAAAGAAGGAAAAAGGGGGAAAAAGTGGAACAAATTCTCAAATATAGGGATCACTGTGACCCCTGAAATAAAAAATCATTTCATGAGTTTGCCAGAAATCTTAAGAAAAGTTTTTTGTTTTCTTGAAATCTTTAAAAATTCTTAAAAATCTTCCGACATTTTTTTTCAAAATTCTGAAAAACGTCCTTTTTCAAAATTGTTTGGAAACTTTTTAAAACTTCTAAGCCATCTCAATCTTTAAAAATTATTTTCAATTTCTCTTCTAACATTATTTTTAAAAATTCTGCATAAACGTCCAAACCTTTTAAATACATTTTAAAATGATTCATATTTTTCTCAACATTTAATGCAAATTTTGAATTAAAATCTAACACATTCTTTTTTCCAAATCTGCATGTTGTTTGAAATGCTTTGTAATCCTTAAATCTAAAAATTAATCCTTCAAAATAAACCCTAAATCATTTAAAATTTTCCCAGAAATCTTGAAACAGTTTTTTTTCCTTGAAAATTTTGAAAATTCTTAAGAAGTTTCTAAACTTTTCAAAATCTTAAATAATGTACACTTCGTGTTACATTATTTTTTGAACTTTTTCAAGTTTTTAACTATTTCCGAATCTTTTTAAAAATTCTAGATATCTGACTCGAATTATTTGTAAACTTTTGTAATCTTGCGAAATTGAAATTTTTTGTTTTAAAATCTAATACGTCTCAAAAATTTAAAAAATTTAAATTTTATTTTAAATATTTCGAAACCTTCAAATATTAAAATTAATCCTGTAAAATAAACCTTTAATCATTTGAAAATTTCCCAGAGATCTTATCGTTGGTATCTGAAAACAGCCACTTCAGTCATTTACGCAGTGCTGCAACCAATTCAACTTTATTTTTGTTATTACGATTAATACAGAATATCACATTTTCGAAAACTCTAAATGTGATTCCCGATTCGAATTTTTATCCCCGAACTCCTACAGAGTTTTGATAATTCCGATCGATTGACTTAAGTGCCAGAAATAGATCACTTTTCGGTTTTCATATTGTTTTTTTATATGTTTATGAAAAAACCAAGAATAGGGACATTATAATGATTAAATCCGACAAAAACAGGTTCTGGTTAGAACCATGAAACGCAACAAATTTAGAAAATAAGGTTTTTTCGAGATTAGTTTTAATTGAAGGATCAAATCTATGATCAATAAGATCAAGAATAAAATATAAAATACATAAAAATGATGGTACCTTTAACTTCACTCTCTTTTTTTGATAAACACCGTTTTAATTCTCTGAATGAAAAAATAATTGCGACTTTCTTTTAAATGTTTCGTCATCCAATGCCTCAAATCTTCGGACTTCGTTTCGTTGCTCACGCAGCTGATGACTAAGGGCCCTTTCACACGATTGCATATACGCAACTTGCGGAGTTGCGCAAGTCATGTGTTGTGCAAAAAGAGACTTTTCCATCTGCCGAAAAGTCTGCGATTGGCGGTAATTTGAATCCTCCATTTTTTTATAAAAAGAAAATTTAATGTGTTTCAAATGATAATCAAATGTATTGAGCTAGAGATAATTATGAAAGTATAACGGCGATGTATTAAATAGATTTTTAAATGTTTTGATGAATAGAAACTGATACAAGCAAATCAGCTGATTTCTCTCCAAGTTCTGTGTGCATGAGTTTTGGGTTTTTCGTGTTTCGGAATACCTTTTTAACAAAATAATATTTTTATGCATATGTGATGAGAGTTTTCGACATTTATGAACATAATGATATAATGCATTTGGTAACAATTGGTAACTTGTACAGGCTATTGTTTGCAAAAGCATAATATTATTATATTGATAGATGTCAAAAACACTTACCTCCTGTGAACAAAAATATATATTTTTTTTAAAAAGCCACACAGAACATGACAAATCCGAAACTTATGCACACATACTTTTGAGAGGAATCAGCTGAGCTTGTCTCTTTTCATCAAAACCTTGAAAAATATGTTTAATGCCTCACCGCTATTCTTCCATAAATATATTTAGCTCAATACATTCATCTATCATTTGAAACTGATTAAATTTTCTATTAAAAAAAAATCGAGCATTCAAATTACCGCCTCACAACTCATGACTTGCTGAAGTCCGCGAGTTGCGGATCTGCAATCGTGTGAAAGAGCCCTAAGGGTGGGGTCCCATCCTCATCAGGGATGGGTAAGTAAAATACTCGTGGTAATTTACTTGGTTTTCTACGGTAATTTACC
Organism: Andricus curvator; assembly: GCA_932195095.1. Taxonomy (NCBI): domain Eukaryota; kingdom Metazoa; phylum Arthropoda; class Insecta; order Hymenoptera; family Cynipidae; genus Andricus; species Andricus curvator. Next base: position 35,416 of record CAKNYM010041601.1, read on the forward strand.
TGGTATTTTACGTCGTCAGTTTTCTACATGATGTAGATTACATCTTGTTCTATATATGAGGATGCCTCCTCTGAGGCGGAAAATTAAAAACTTGAATCAGACAGCCAATCAGAGGTTTTCTACATGTATTTTACATATTCGAGGTATTTTACGTAAAATAACTCCTTCAGGTATTACACGTAAAAAACTTCCAGTTACGCGTAACTGCGCATCCCTGATCCTCATGTCGTGACGAGCCTTTCAGCCAATGATATTCTCCTATTAATCCGCAGAAACACTGTCATTGGCTGGAAAGTCTAGTGATTTGACGTTTTGCGCCAAGTCAACTATACCCTAGGTGGTGTCCCATGTCAGCGTTCCTACCGCCATGACCCAACAAACTATGGCAGTGATAACAATGTAGGCGCCTTTTGCTACTGCGCTTGCGTTCGGGCCGCGCTATGGTATTCTGGTTAGCCGCAGTTGGCGCGCGATTCAAAATTCAGAAATAAATTGTACAACTTCTGATTTTAGACTACTAAAATTAAATATTTTGTGAAATATAAGTTATTCTTTGGGAGTCAATGAAAATAAACTGTCATTTAAGAAATATAAGTGTTATACATTTTTTTCTTGTCTAAACTCAGAAGTTATACAATTTAAATACATTCTTGTGCATTTTTCAATGATGATTCATTTTCCTTACAAGAATTGTTTTTAATTCCAATTTTGAATTGCGCGCCAGCTGCGGCCAACCAGTGCGCGGCCCGAACGCAAGCGCAGTAGCCAAAAGCGACAACATTGGCATAACTGTCTATGGTCTTGCCACGCGCATCTAAAAAAAAGTGAAACAATCAAATTGTCCGGATGGATTCGTACGACGACTTCCATTTTTAGGCTGGCTCCAGAATTTGTCTTAAGACTTATATGTTCATAGAAGTATGTTCATTTGAGCGCTTATATGTGCGTTGTTGCCCACTGCTATCAACTGTCGCGCGTAGTCGTGTAAATTACCCTGGTAACGTACGGTAATATTGGTAAGTTACCGGGTAACTTACCCGACGTTCATTCTCGGCGAGAATTTATTTTTTTCTCCTTCCAATCCATTTGCTTTTCCAATCATTTTCCCCCCAATATTTTTCATTTAGTGCACGAAAGACGAATTTCGAAAAAAAGATAGAAACTGGTATTATTGTATTCAGCTGTTTCTTTAAAAGCGTAGAGATGCTAAGAACACCTTAGATCTTCAGTTTAATAATATCACACTATTTAGTTTAGGTAAAAAAACTGTACTGAATGTTATTATATACATGTTATTCACAGTGGTCGACAACCCTTTAACATCTCAAAAATTCAGTAATTAGATAATGTTGGCGCTTATAGAATAAATTATAAATAGCTCCCATTTAGGTACATTTAAAATATGGAAAACTTTGTGAGCATTAAAATAATAAATTTTTGAAAATTTTCAGAACACTACTCAAAAATATATAATAACACATGTGAAAAGTTTGTGAAATAAATAATTATTGCTCATTTGATTTTATTATTTTTATTATTTATATTTATTTGAATGTAATCATTTTATTTTTTGAGTAGTGTTCTGAAAATTTTCAAAAATTTATTATTTTAATGCTCACAAAGTTTTCCATATTTTAAATGTACCTAAATGGGAGCTATTTAAAATTTATTCTATAAGCGCCAACATTATCTAATTACTGAATTTTTGAGATGTTAAAGGGTTGTCGACCACTGTGAATAAACGTTCAAGGTGTTAGAGTTAATTTTCGATTATTTGGTATATTTTTGGTAACAAAAAATTATAAAAAATATAACAAATGATTGAAAATTAACTATAACATCGTGAACATTATCTAATTACTTTTAAAAATAATAAAAAAGCATTATAATTGAATATTCTCATAAATTCGCGAAGTTTCAGCAACATACTGGTATGTTACCGGTAATATTACCAGATTTTAAATTACCGAGAATTTAAATACTCCAGTCGCACCGTAGTTTCATTGGTTCACATTTCAGTCTCCGGTAAACATTGAACTGCATTGAACCACCGGAACACTGGAATGTGAACCAATGAAACAGGCGCGACAGTTGGTAGCAATGGGCAACAAAGCACATATACGCGTTGATGCGAACGTACGTCGACACATTGTGGAGTCAGCCTTAAAAGCACTTGAAGCGGCAAATTTAAACCAAGTTCCACACTGCATATGCGAATTCGAGAAACAATTCGAAAACAGTCTCATAAATAATCATCTAAGCGTGGAACGAAAATCATAAATACGTGTTTAGTATTTACAACGGGTATGAGAGTGTAAAGATGCATCATCTTAAAAAATGTTTAATGCTTTTTTTAAAAATATGTAAAGAATGATAAATTTCCATCATGTTGAGACTGTCGATTTTTGATATAAGAAGGAAAGTTTCGAAATCGGCTTATATTATGCTTTTTATGATTGAAATTATCATAAATCAATTGTACTGCTTGTACAAAGTCAGCTAAAATAATGTTTTTAATATTTTAATTATTATAAATTACCTGAAAAAGAACATTTTATTGCAACTTGTGACGTTATTCCATAAATTTAATTTGTTTATTTTTAATGTTATTTTTTAAGATTTAAAGTAAAAATACGCATCCTAGCGTAAAGTGGTTGTGAGCAAATTTGTTGATATAATTCAGGCGAAAACTTTTGTTAAATAAAATGTTATTGTAGTTTGTGTCCTTTTTCTAAAAAGGTAATTTTCTTATTCTCAATATATTTTCATAACAAGGGTTTATAACACATCTGTAGATCGTTTTTGGTTGGAAAAAATTTGTCTTTTCATTTTTTTCGTCTCCTGTGTGGTTTTTACAAAATTTTTTTATCATTTACGAATAAAACAAAAACCACGCCTCTTATCAAAAAATAATTAATGACAAATTTGTAGCTCTTTTTTGGGTAAAGAACTTTTGTCAAGTTATTTTTTTTCGTAGCTTGTGTGGCTTGTCCAAAAATTTAATTCTTTTTTATTTTTAATGGTGTTTTTTCACGAATTTAAACCAAAACTACGCGTCCTATCAAAAAGTGATTATTGACAAATTGGTAGATCTTTTTTGAATGCACAATTTTCGTTCATTCATCTTTTTTCGTATCTTGTAAAGTTTGTCCGCAAAATGGAATTTTTCATTATTTTTTGTGCGATCAAAATTTAAATTTTCGATTTTTCAAGAAAATTAAAAAAGTTGTTATGAAAATCTTGTAGGATGTTCAAAAACGAATATTTTTCTCGTCTTGACTTTTTTTTCATATCGTGCGTTTTTTGGCTTGAAATTTTTATTTATTTTTTTAAATTTTGTAAATGCTATAACTCTAGTAATTTTTTTTTTTATCAAAAAAAGTAATGAGGATAAATTGTTCGTCTTTTTTGGGGCAGTGAAAGAGTATACGAAAGGCCAATCAAATCTGTCAATTTTTTTGAAAGTTATCGTGCTAAAAGACTCAAAATCTACAGACACACACGCACACAGCAAAACATACATACATGCATGCAGGCAGTCTGCCACATTCGCCAAAAGCTGATTTTCGGGTTCAGGAGGGCTCAAAACGTGGACATTTGACAAAAACGGGGGGAGGGGGGGGGGAGGGGGGCAAATTTCACACAAATTTAATACCTTCTCTGATGAGAATGTAAAAAACAATTTTCTTAATATTTTTTACGATTTGATGCAAAAATATGCATCCTAGCGTAAAGTGGTTCAAGGAAAATTTGTTGATACAACTTAGACGAAAAATTTTGTTAAATAAAATGTTATTGTATTATAGCTTGTGTCATTTTTCCCAAAAATTAAGATTTTATTTTAAATGTATTTTTAGAACAAAAGTTTATAACAAATTTGTAGATCTTTTTTGGTTAAACAACTTATGTCGTTTAATTTTTTTTCGTCCCGTGTGGTTTTTCAAAAAATAAAGTTTTCTATGTTCAATGCTATTTTTTACGAACAAAACAAAAACTGCGCGTACAATGAAAAAATAATTTCTGAAACTCTTGTAGCCCTTTTTTGGGTGAAAATATTTTGTGTATTTATTTTTTTCGCACCTTGTGTCGTTTGTTCAAAAAATTGTTGTTCTATCAAAAAGTGATGTATGAGAATAATTTAGATTTTTTTATTTGAAAATATTCTTTTCATTGGTAAATCTTAATATATGTGACGTTCTGAAAAAGCAATAAAGGAGCCATATTTATTATCGAGTTACATATAGGGGCTATGGCTGGATAAAATTCCGACATTTTAGGCCCCAAACTCGATATTTTTTGTACGTGTTCACAAAAACGCAAATATCACTCAAACTGTGATGGACAACCAGCGTAAACTGTTTCTTCTTACATATGAACTTCATAACGTAATAAAATTCATATGAATGGCAAAAACAAATAATATTGACGATACCTTCATTATTTTTAACTTATATCCATAGTTTTGAATAATCCACCAATTTTATTAAACACATAATCTCGCATAATAATCCATTTTTCTTCTCATAATTGGAAGATTCTCAACAGCAGATAAATTTTGCCCTAACCATTTTACCTCGCCACGAATTTTCCTGGTAGAAATAGGTTTATAATAAATATTGGCCTTATCAGCAATCAAGGAAACTAGCGATTTTAAGTAGATATAAATCATTTGCAGTTTCCGTTTCTGAACAAGGTCATCAAACGTTTTAAAATTATAAATCAGCAGTCCGAGAATTATGAATATTATATTACACTATGTTCCTTAATTCGAAGACAGCAGCATTCAAAAGCACATCAATTTTTTGCAACTATGTATGCATAAGCAAAACACTTCGCAAATCACTTCAAGTGGGAAGCACGCACTTCTGCGCAATCGCATAATGCATGCGACGCAGTATCATAACCAGGCATAAGGAAAAGTTATTTAACAGAAAATCACTTACTTTTATAAATATTAGATTAATTGTTAACGAAAAACACAGTTTTAACAATTCTCTCGTCAACAGTTGACAGTTCAACAATACAAAACACTGCAGTAGGATTCCGGTGCTTGAAGTCGACCGGACCTCTCTTTCTACAATGTGAGATAGACAGAGACGATCCGATTGTGTTCCATTGATAGGTCTTACTTTTCGTTTCGAAACGATCATACTCTCTCTCTCTCTCTCTGTGTCTATCCAATACTTCTTCTGCTTTGTTTTCTTTGTCGAATCGTAGAGCCTATTGGGTGTACAGTAAGTCTAGAGACAGTGTGGCAACCTAGTGTCATTTTTGCTGATGGGTTCAGTTTTCTCATAGATATTTTGGTATATATAGATATACTACACTATAGAAAACATAGACGTAAAATGGTGGCATCCTTTCGCAAAACGGCGACATCCGGCTAGGTTGCCACACTGTCTCTGGACCCTCTGTAATTGGGTAGCTACGACAGCGCCACCCAATCAGAAGCAATTTGAGTTTCAATTAAATATTAACAAGAAATCTGATAATAAATAATTAATTTTGAACCGTAGTATAACACTTTTGATTAAAATAAATTAATATTCACTGCTATTTTTCATTAACATTGCTCTAATAACTTCGAGATACGACTTCGCGATATATATTCGCATGTCAGATGGCGCTGTTTTCAATGTCAAAGACAGGCTCATTTGATCGCATGCAATACTCCGATTAGTTCCATAGGCTTCAAGCATCGGGGCCCCACTACTGGCCGACGCGAGCTCGCCATCGTGCTTATTTGCTATGTGTGTGCCCCCGCTTTGAGTGATCTGTCGCAACGTCATGACGCAGTTACACAGGTGGGACGTTAGGGCACATCGCCTTTCCGCAACGCTCCTGTTTTGTCACGTCTTAGTAAACAGCCCCCCCCCCCCCGCAACTCCTCTCAACCATACCCGCGACGCGACGTCAATTCTTGGAATGACTAACTCCGGGGATCCTACCTCCGGGGTTCACTGTATTTATTTAGTGGAAGTTTTTGCCATGGGTACGGGCACCCGAGCCTAATTTCTGTCGCACTAATCGGGTTGACGGGGCGGGGGAGCATAGAGTTTTTGGCGACTCCACAAGAGGCGCGTTTGTAGAAAGCATTACACTGCGCATCTGCAAAAGTTGCTCATTTGTCGAGAGAAATCAGGGTTCTGAAACTTTTCGTAGCAGGAATCGGCAGGCTCATCAATGTCACTTAACTTTTAATTTCCGGCGACTCCACGAGGAAGCGCTGATGCGGGACTTTGTGACCCCTCTAAAATACATTGGGTGCCGTACCCATGGTCGCAGTAGCCCATCAGGGCGTCCCGTCAATGGCCTGCATTGACTACCGCACAACTTTTGATTCAACCTGTCATAGAATTCTCTGGCGTTTACGACAATTCACTCTGAGCTCAAGGGGAGCTCAAACAATGAAATTTATGATGGCCGTCAGATTATATCTTATAAAGAGGTTGAGCTTCCCTTCGAGCTCGGAGCTCGAAGGGGAGCTCAACCAATGAAATTTATGAGACTGCATGGCCGTCAGATTATATCCTATGAAGAGGTTGAGCTCTCCTTCGAGCTCAGAGCGAGCTCAGAGCGAATTGTCGTAAACGCCACATCTGTCTGTTGAAAAGTTTGAAGGTTTATCCACACATAGTGAGATGCATATAGAGCTTGATGCCCCTTTGAAAACGAGATTTACCATCTCATCTTGAAATTATCGTCTGACAACGAACAACGCCACCTTCCAGAGGGGCGTCTTTCAGGGCGATACCGTGAGACCTCCGCTCTTTTGCATCTCACTTCTGCCTCTATCTCTCGCTCTACGCAATTCTCCTGGATACCACTGCGGCGACACTAACCATCGTGAGCATAAGGTCGCTCATATATTTCATATGGATAGCCTGAAGATCTATGCTTCTGGTGCGAGCAAACTTCAACTTGCCTTAAATATCGTCAAGGAGTACACACGAGAGATTGGTATGGATTTTGGATTGGACAAGTGTGCCAAGATTAATCGGAAAGAAGGAAAGTTTACTGGCGTTCCCGAGTACCCTGAGTTTGTGGATATAAGTGTTATTAGACATCTTGACACTAAAGAGACCTATACATACCTAGGCGTGCCTCAAAGCCGAATTCCGGACGTAACATCAGTGAAGGAGTCTTTCCGAAGCAGATACAAGGAACTTCTTCGACAGATTTGGTCGTCAAATCTGTCGGCGTTGAAAAAGGCATCCGCGACTACCATGCTTTCCGCCAAGGTTCAACTATACGCGTTTGGAGTGGTTCAATGGACGAAGAACGAACTTGTGGCCCTTGATGTCGGATTCGACCTCGGAAACGATCCCAATACGAAACGACGTTTCATATGTCGTTTCCGACGTTGGAAACTATTGGGACCCGACGTAGGATCCTACGAGGGTTACGACGTCGGCTACGGAATAGGAAACTATTAGGATCCAATGTCGGGTTTTTTAGTAGGGAACTTACTGGCATCACAAAGGACCCTGTTTTCGTCGACAGAAGTGATAAAGGAAACCTTGGCGCTGGAGCGACCTATTAATATCTGGGCGTGCCACAGAGCCGCATTCAGGACCTAACATCTATATATGATACTTTCCGAAGCGTATACATACGTCTTAACCGATAAATTTGATCCTCTGAACTGTCCGCAAAGAACAACGCATCTGCAACGAACATGCTTGCCGTCCCGACAGTACGCTATTCATTCGGAGTGGTTCCATGGACGAAGGTGATCGCGGAATACTGAATCTCGAATGTCTGCACAACAGGATCGTTCCGGCTACAGCGGATGCAGTTGCAAATGGACGAAACACTCTTCTTAAAATGGCCATAAACACGAAGAAGTGGGCAAAGAAGAGTTATTCTACAAAGCAGCAGAGGGAGCTGCGGAAAAACTTTGCATTATCCATCTCGAATTATTCATTATCCATCTACTCACAGTAGTACCGGGCCACTATGGACAGACTACCCCCTCCACTTTTCCCATCCCCCTTCACCGCACTATGGCGCCGACCCCTTGACCTGGTAGTGGGAACCTACCCCCAGCCGCTCTCGGACACCTGTTTGCAGACGTCTTGAGGGTGTGCAATCTGACACGCCCCTGAGAAATGTTCTTTATATATTTTTTGACAAATGAGCAGCCTAATTAATATTGCGAAAATAACGTGACAAAAAATTAAAAAATGATTTTTATTATATTACCATTATGATTTAAAGAAAAAATAGAACATTTGTAGATATTTAAATTTTTTTCGAATAGTGGTGTGCAATTAAAAATTATTATTCTTACTGACTACGTGTATGAAAGGTCTGTGAATAAAAAAGGGTAAAATTTTACATAATCAATGGATCCTCGAAACGCACCTCAATTCTGAGACTACCATGTTTTACAAGATTCCAGTGAGAGTAACAGTTTGCTGAGAGATCAGGTGTAAGATCAAAGGCGAACAGACAGTTTCCTGCAGGATAATTTTCTCTGTCAATATTATTGCCTTCATTTAGAAAATGGATACCACTTCCGCTAAATAATGTATGATAAGCCTCGACATACAATTTCTTATTCCCAAATAATGGCTGTAGTGGTTTGGACGGGATTTGAGTGCCATCATTATTCTCTTCGGCATTTGACCAAGAATAACATTATCAAGCGTTTCAGCGTGAACGCCCGAGTGTAGAGTCAAAGCTTTTACCTCGACACGTGTAATAGGGTATTTTGCAGTGCCATGAGATAGAGCTTTTGCATGAGCTAGTAGAATACCTGGACTAATTTTTGCTCGTCGTACAACTAGTGAGGCCTCTTCAATATTTATACTACATCCATTGGTGCTATCCATGAGACAGAATAAATCTTTGAAGCGTACCAGACGAAGTCTCAATTCTACACCACCCTGTAAGAAGGAGAGCATTGAAGTAGATTATATGGGATTGAAAAAATCGTACACTTTAATGCCTATAAATCCAAACAAATTCCGTTTTTGTCCGAATGCGCTTCATGGCATTAGACAGTTTTCGTTCGAATCATTTTGAATCACACAAAAAAATTATGGCATTAAAGTGTCTTCTTTGTGATGCCGTTGATTTAATGCCATTAAATGCACTTGAATGACCGTATCAGTTTATTGCCATGCAATGCCTTCAGCGATCGAAGGCATAGAATGGAACTAATGCCGTTCAATGCTGTTGAATTACCAAATAAGTCGAATGCCATTTAATGCTTTTTCCGACCGGATATATCGAATACAATCAATGCATTCGAATGCCGTTAAATCAACATTTGGACAAAAACGAAATTTGTGTTGATTTATAGGCATTAAAGTGTACAATTTTTTCAATGCCATATAATCCACTTTAATGCTCTCCTTTTTACAGGGCATTAATATGAAATTTGTCTTGATTGAAAACGTCACAGTGCAGATGTCCAATAAGATCAACAGATTTACCAGCACTTAAATATTTTTGGCGGGATTTTAATCCCTCATTATTATCGAAATCATCCATTTTTCCAGGTGTGTCATTTTACCAAAGAGTGGTAGTCAGATCACTATTTTTAGCAGCAGGACCATAGTTAAGCAGAGTTTCAATGTATGCCCGATAAGCATAATAATTACTGGGTGGAGATACTACTTTTTGATTGAAATAGACATCCACTTGATTGAATAAGGAATGTAGTAGATTGTTTACAGAACCAACTTTATCCAACTATGCCGCATTTGAAACAACCCTAGGAGGTGTTATTAATTTCACCCTAAGACTTAGCATTGTGTGAGCCAAATCAATGTATTCATCACCATGACCAGGAACGACAAATTCTATAGGCGAGTCGTCAGTGAGGGATGAAACAGGTTTATAGTGCACCCATTGAGAGCTTTCTATAGAGGTTTGTGTAGGAGGTATTGAAAGTAGATCTAACTCTGACTTTAAGCACTCACATGAATGAGAATGTGGAAACGACATTTTAAAAAATATTATATTTTTCTCGGTTGCGTATTTTATACACTATTAATTTCCAAATATATCATCAATAGGATATTTTAGATTTTTATGCTTCGCACACTTTTTTGTAGTCTTGGTTTTTCTTTTATTCTCTGTAGCTTTGTTTCTTTTCACCGTACCACGTTTCTTTATTTTTTTAGAGGTTTCCTTTTTTCTCTTATTAATAGGATTATAGGAAAATAGGATTTTCGACGATTAGAAATCGACTGAACCAGTCGCTTCTTCCTAATGTCCTTATAACCAGAACCGTCCATAATATTCTCCATTTTATCAATAGCACGTCGTTTCAAATTCTGACCAGATTCTCCAAATCGATTCTTAAATGAGTTTTTAAGTGGAATATTAGCATCCAAGTCATTTGTAACATTCATTCCAGCCCTAAGATCTTCTTTTCCGACTACACGAGCTCCTCTAGTCAAGAAAGGGAGAACACGCCGAAATAGACCTCCGAGAAAGCTTCCAATACCATGACCTTTTTGATATGGTGCACCAATATAAATCTGGCGAATTCCTCCCCTACTACCCCCACCTACTTGTGAGGCGTAATATTCATCGTATTGACTCATTATTTTTTTCTTTCCTATCTCTATCTAGTCAATACGTTTAAAGTGAAGTGTAGCTGTCAGCGTACCAAACTCAATTGGTATTGGCAAACCAAAGTGGTCTATTATATCAATTTCAATTGTAGAAAATCCCGTGAGGAGAACTGGTATGTAGTTGGGTGATGAAAAATTACTGACTTGTGTTGTGCCAAAAGAGTAATCTCTTGTATCTACAGAAACGGTACGTAAAAGTGGTGCTTTCACATCACCAGTAAAACGAGGTTCACAAATATTACAGTAAACAAATAATTTATCCGGAAGACCACTAGCTAGACTAGGTGGTTGTCTAGCAGTATACTCATTATTTTCAATTGGAAGTAGATTATCTGGCGCAAAACCAAGAATACGTGATAATTTATCACTAAGTACCAAAAAATGTTGATCATTCGTCCGACATAATTTTTCACACTGTTTTTGTATGCGTACGTAGCTGCTTTTG
>CAKNYM010041602.1:0-27428 GCA_932195095.1 Andricus curvator
CTACGGTCGGCCCGACTCAGGGCGATAGTTGGCCCGACCATCGGCGTGATATTATCCAGTGCAAGTAACCTTTCTGCTGCCGACCGTTGTCCCAACTCTGGCACAAGGTTGGGTCGACGGTCATTTAGGCTTTGGCAAATTGGCTCTGAATAACCATAACAATACGGACGGCCCGACCCTGGGCGATAGTTGGCCCGACCATCGGCGTAATATTATCCAGTGCAAGTAACATTTCTGCTGCCGAATGTCGGCCCAACTCTGGCCCAAGGTTGGGTCGACGGTCGTTCAGGCTTTGGCAAATTAGTTCAGAATAACCGTAATGATACGAGCGGCCCTACCCTTCCTTTTTTTTAAGAAAAAAAAAATTCGAAGCGCCATCTTTATGATAAATTGTAAATGTTCCGAAAAATTTACATTTGATATAATACTTAATCGTTTTAAAATAGGCTGAAACACCTAAAAAGCAAAACCTTACACGAAAGTGTAAAAAAATTGTAATTGAAAAAATTGTCGCAGTGCGTGATAAAATTTCGAAGTTCCGTCGATGCAAATTTCAAATGCTCATTAAAAATGACACTTTGTGTCATTATCAAAAGTTGTAAAATGGCCTGAAACGCGAGAAAAAAAATATTAAATGGAGAAAAATTAGTCAAAGTGGGCGCAACAAAAAAATGTTTGAAAAAAATTGTATAAAAATTGTTTGAAAATAAATTTTTTAGAAAAAATTTTTTGAAAATAAATTTTTTAGAAAAAATTTTTTGATAAGAAATTTTTGAAAAAAAAAAAATTAAAAAAAAATTGTTTGAAGAAAAATTTTTGAAAAAAAATTTGTTGAAAAAAATTAAAACAAAAATGTTGAAAAAATTTGTTGTATTCAGTTTAAATTATTTCTTTGAAAATTATTTCATTTATATTCCCGTTATCAGTTAATTTATTTTACATCTACATGATGTCGCATAATAATAAAAAAATTAATGAGAAAAAAGAGTTTTTTCATTGAATTTCAATTCTCCAGGTATAGAGTAATGGGTAAGACTCCCGACTGCCAGGCGATAGATTCAGATATAGATGTAGGTTCGAAACCCCGTAGCGTTAGAATTTTTATTTGTAATATAATGTTTAAAAATGTAATATATGTATTCATTCTAAGCAGGACCATTAACATTGATAGTCAAAATACTCGTCATCAATTATTATTTATTTTTTGAATACCTATTATGTGTGTTTTCACCTGTTTAGTACGAACCTTCAAAAATGAAAGTGGCCCCACATTGTTGTCCAAGGTTGGGCCGACATCATCTTAATAGATGGCCCATATATGGGACCAAATTTCGGGCGGACGTTGAGAAGCCAAAGGCGGTTGACCGTTTTCCTTTAGCTGGTTGGCCCGACCGTAGACCGACGATCAATTCGCAGAACAAGCGTTGGTTAAACAACGCTTCTTCTCAATGTTGGGCCAACTTTGAAAACCAATGGTATGCCAACCTTCTATTTCGCGGTTGGCTCAACCATGACAACCATTGTTGGTCCAACTGTGTAAAAAAGGGACGACATGCGTTATCATTACGCTGGTTGGCCCGAACATTGGCTCACAAAGTTGGGCCAACTTTGAAAACCAATGGTATGCCAACCTTGTATTCCGCGGTTGGCTCAACCGTGACAACTATTGTTGGCCCAACTGTGTAAAATAGGGACGGCATGCGTTATCATTACGCTGGTTGGCCCGAAGATTGGCTCACAAAGTTGGGCCGACCTTACAAAGGTTGGGCCAACCATGGCCCGACCGACAATTCGCTCCTGGGAAGTGGCCAAACGTAAATTTTAGAGAAGAAGCAGGAGAAGTGGCGACGGGCCCATAGAACGACATAGAACGACAATGTTTACACGCTTGTACTGATTAAATTATTAATGATGGAATTTTTTAACTATGCCATCTTAAAGAGCAAGTTCGAATCTACGTAAAACATTAAAAATCAGAAAATCGATTTTTAGCCGCTTAGGGGTCTTTCTTCAGATCGCGTCACATATATATATATATATTTATTGACCACCCATCTCACGGTTGGGAGACGTGGCCATACGTGTGATTTACCGCGGTTCTACTGGGGGCTATTGACATTTTTTTTTTTAGATGGCAGTTGCTCTCAGTGGGACCCTGCGGTGGTTGTTTAACTCTTTTTTTAAATTATATATATATATATATATATATATATACATCGCTAGAGAGATTCATCAGTATTAATTAAATGAATAAGATGGGAATTCTAGATCAATCTAAAAATCTATACCCCCTTCCCCACATTACTCCCTTCCTCACCGAGTGAATTAACTGAATTAACTTCTAAAGAAAAATAGTCGATTTTTCTTATTGGGTTCTAGTAATTCAGTTTGCATTTATGCGAACAAACAAGAAAAAGGGAAGTTTCTTGAAAACAGGGGAAAAAGAGGAATTCTTTAAAAAAGAGCTGAAGAAGGAAATATGGGAAAGAGTATCAAATCTGTATTTAGATGCTTTAATTCTAAAATGAAATCACTAATTTTAATTATTTTCAAGAGTAGATAGGCAGGGCCGGTTCTGGCCTGATTAGTATTAGTGAGTGTCTGTGTGTGTGTATCCGTGTGAGGCTGACATTGAGACCGTTCTGCAAAGCTTCTAGAACATTCTCGGAGGATCCTGGAGCTTCTAGAACATTCTCGAAGGTTATGATGACGTCACAGAATAATATTGCGTAATTGTATGAGCCGAATTGATGTCAACAGGTTCAAGGTTCTTACGAGAAAAAAAGAATGATTTATTGCTTCCTTATAGATAAAACATTCATTTTTAATGCGCAAATATACAGGCGTATATATGTGAAATTTGATGTGACATCCTGTTTTCGTCTATATGAATTTGATTTATTCTCACGGATCAGGTTGTATCCGATAGCTACTGCAGATTAAGAATTGTAAGAGCCGAATTCATGTAAAACCACGTTCAAGGTTATAACGAGAAAAACAAGGATGATTTCTTGCTTTCTGGAAAGAATTTCTTTCGTCAAAAACTTCAAGGTTAGTGTATTGGCATATTAGATTTTGCGTTGCAAAAATATATATATTCCGAACGTGTCGATTATAATGTAGAACTTTCTGTAAACACGTTCAAGGTTATAACGAGAAAAACAAGGATGATTTATTGCTTCCTTATAGATAAAACATTCATTTAATGTACAAAATATTCTAGAATATTCTTGATGGCATCATGAAAATTATACTGCGCAATTTCTGAAAAGAATTTCTTTCGTCAACAGCTTCAAGGTTATTGTAATGACGCATCACATTTTGCGTTGCAAAAATTATATCCCGAACGTGTCGATTATAGTGTAGAACGTTCTAGAAGATTGTTGCATCACATGATGCAATATTGCGCAATTTCAAGAAACGAATTTGACGTATTTCTAGGTGTATCGACTACAATGTAGAACGTTCTAGAACGTTTTAGAACATTGTTGCATCATGTAATGCAATACTGTGCAGAAGTCTTCTGAAATTTGGTAGAGGGAGTAAGCGTCTATAAAATTTGGCCAGCTCTTCTCTTTCATCAGTTTATTGTCAGATGTCAGATTGTGAAGAAGAAAAGCGACAAGAGCTGAAAAATCGTTTAAACGTATTTCTACAGAACATTCGCGAACTGAAACAAGTGATACAAGTGCGAATAGATTCACAAACTTTAGCGAGAAAATTTAGTACTTTGAATATTGCAAAAAGTGAACCAGTGAAAAATGGATTTCTCAAAACTGAACAAAATTGCCATTAATAACAATTTCCTTCCCAGAAAGAAGCTCAAGGACCTAGAGCTGAACAAAGACTATGAAATTACAAACATCTGAAAAGGAACAACACAGTTTGGAGTGCGGTTCATTGCCACGGTAGAAAACAATTTCACTGTTTTTCTACCAGCGAGGATGACCAATCTGCTGAGTGAAGATGAAAATCTGCTTTTGGGAATGCAAAAGTCCTGTGAAGATGGTGATCTCTGCATGCGGTATATGGGTGGATGCTACAATTCCATCGAATTTGTGAAGAAAAATATATAAAGTTAACAGACTTCAACTATCGCTCAGTGTCTGAAAGCCTTTAGTGCAATCAACATCATCATCTTGTCTCATACGCCTCGAAATCAAATGTTACATCAGGGGGGTGACTCGCCATACAAATGCGCTGTGTCAGTTTTGTGAAGGACGGCAGAAAACGAAACACTGGCGCCACTAGCGCCACGCCCTATATTTGAATGAAAGCTGATTAGAATCATGGGAGATTTAGTATTTTTTGCCGTTTTTGTAATTTTTTTTACGTTTGTGGATAATTTAAAAACCTTGAGCTTGAATGAAGCAAGGATTACCTGTTTCTAGAATTAAAAAAATACCTAGGATTGAAAAATAGACCTAGCATACACTGGAAATGCCGGGTTTAAGGTTTTTAATTTCCAAGTAGGATAAAATGGTAAAATATAAAGATTACGTCTTTAACGTTTAAAACAAATAAACCAAATGTTCCGAAATGATAGTATAAAAAATAGTTTTTTAAATTATTAATGACTTGAATGATCCAAATGTATTGTTACATTATAATAAAAATATACAAGAAATTATAAAAATAATAATTTTTAATATTCAGTATATTGTAGTGATCGTTAAACGGCTGGAAAGATTATCAGTATTAAAGCTATTAACTCTACTGTATATTTAGTCATTTATTTAAAAGTTGAATTAAAAGATGGAGATATAAATTACATATGGAGTAAAGACAGTAGGAGAGTATATAGAAGTAATAAATGCCAGGTTAATTTATTCAAATAAATATAATTATTTAAATTATTTACAAAAACATAATAATTTATTATATACAGTTAAGTGAAACTATGTTTTACAAAATTTCGCGACTTTCTTTTTCGCAAAATTATCCTTTTGGACTTCCAACATTGTTCGTTTGACAAATTCTCTCATTCGAACTTGTAAATATTGTTTTATTATAAAAGCTAAAACATCGCTTGCATGCGTGGAACATGGGAATGAAAAGACTGCATTCATTTGTAAATCATTTAGAATCAAGTCAAACACATTGCTGAATTGGCAATGTCTTGCAAAAGTGAATTCAATGATTTTAATAATTTTAAAAATGACTAGATTTGGATGATCAAGCATTTCTTCTTGATCTTTATGTCTCAAATCATTATCAGAAGGTGAAGTGAATGCTTGTTTGCAGTCTTTACATTTCGTGTGATCAAACATGTATCTGCAGATAGTGCCAGTCGCATAATAATTCATACAATCTACAATAAATTTTGGTTCAACAATCGCATCGGTTTCTTTGCTCTCTTCAGAGGCAGATATATGGCAAAAGTCACTAAAATCAGGATCTGAAGAATTGATTACGTACTTTAGCTTATCTTTAATATCCTGTAGAACATTTTTGCTATCGGGTTTATATATCTCCTTTAGCCTAGAAAGCGATATAAGAGGTTCAATGGGCCTATCATCAATAGAGGAACAGTTTCCCTTTTTGGGTGGTTTTAAAATGCTAAAGACTGTGAGAATTTTATAAATTTGTTTGAAAGTAGGAGTTGCAGGGTGATCATTTGTTCCACCGGCTAATCGGGCTGCACCAAAAAATCTCTATATGTGGGCATAAATAAAGAAACATGTTACCAGAAAACCAGATTACTAATAAAAACAACCACAAAGTGAACTAAAAGCGGAAAGAAAATTTGTTTTAACATGGTGGAGGTTTTGAAGATCAAATTTACTTTGCTTTTACTTTCTGACCTACTACTACTACCACTGACTATACTACTACTACTACTACTACTACTACTACTACTACTGCTACTACTACTACTACTATTACTACTACTACTACTACACGCACACACATTAGACGTTAACATTGCGGAAAAGCAAGAATCAAAATGATCTTAAAATAATTTAGTTTTACGGTCTTAATTGTACTCGTAATTATAAATTAATATGGCTGATGAACCTACTTCACGAAGCTGCGAAAAGCACAAAAAAATAAACAATTTAATCCAAATGCTGAGACTGACACAGTAAAGCTGTTGTTACAGATGACCTAGATCCTAGAACATAAACGATTATGTAAATCATCGTTGAATAGTTACTAAGCGAACCTCCAGTGAATCTTGGTTGATTTTTCCTGTAAGGACGTAGTCAAATTTACACTCTTTCAACAAATAGTGCGATAATTCTATAGTAGAATGTAAAGTGACCCTCAGTCCATGAGCAGTGCTTTCTGTTAAAAAATCCTTCTTTTTTAAGGCACCATCCAAGACCCTCTGTTCCCATGCATCCAGCCAGTCCAAGAGTAACTGCAAAATCTGAGGAGAAAAACCAATATTTTTGCGTAAATTTCGGACAAAATTCGGATTTTCATGAGTAGTAAGCGATATTAAACTTCTATTTACCTTAAAATCCTCACTATCAAGTCGTATTCCTGTTTCTGGTGTCGTTCTGTTCAGTGCGTCAAATCCAAAGTTAAATATATCGCAGAAATCGGCAGTCGATCCACAGTCCTTCAGTTCGTCAACTCTACTCTTATAATATCTCAGACCTTCTGCTAGTGAATGGCTAATTATCTAAAAAACAGAATATTGTTGATAATACTAATGACAATACATGAAAGAAAATAACATCTTCAACAAAAAAAAGTAAAATTCATGTGTTAGCAACAAACCTGCAGAGCAAGAAGCACTCGCATTTTAGAATAACTTGCCAACTTGTAGACATGTTGTTCAGTTAGATTCGGACACTTTCGTGCAGTTTGATTTTTCCTATCTGCATCTAACAGCAATTCAATGTGTTTCCATTTGATAATATCTTGATCTGGATGCACCTGAAAGAATATATAATTTATTTAAATTTTTCTTAATGTTTAATGTTATTCGCTGATTTCAATTGAAGTAAATAAGACTAAATTTCTGGAAACCTCTAAAATAGAAATTTTAATAACCTTAAGTCTTCAAGTTACTTTAATTTTAATTGTCTTAAATTAAATTGTTTTACCTTGAGTTCTCCATTTCCGTTTTTTCCATACATGCGATTTCTCACATTTTTCATCAAATGCGGCGTGTCAGCAAACATAAAAATCTTACGATTTTCATCAGTAGGATGAATAAAGGACCATTTTAACTCTGACAATTTGCCAGAAACACCCATCTCTTTCCAAAACTTTCTATTAGTTGAGGCACCATCTGAGATAACGCCGTGTACAATGGCACCAGTTTTTTCCACAAATATAATAGCTTGAATGACAAGCTGTGCTAACTTCAGACCAGGAGTAGTTCCTTTTGAAGTGAAAAGAGCTATTGGTTGGGTGAACGAAGCCATTAACGGTTGAAATAAAAAAACCAAGGCATGATCTGCTTGGTCATCTATATTCTGCTGTTTTCCATTTCCAAAGTCCTGCAAACCTTCGAATGACATTGTTTTTGGATTAAACTGAATTCTTTTTCGTACTCCCATTTCATCCAGTAGAAGAAGTCCGTGGCGCCACAAAGTAGGGTTCTTGCCAAAATAATCTTTCAACAGTTCCGCAAACTTAGGATCAAATCCGCACGGAGTATCGATTAGCGCTAAATAGCTGAAAAAATATATAAAAATTTCATAATCATTTCTTTCTGTAAGTAGCATAATAGATTTTTTGCACATATTAGATCATTATCCTTTATTTAGAAAAAAATCTACTAAGTGGAACTACTTTGTTACAATTTAAAGTTTTTTAAATTATTTTTTTAACTAAAAATTTAACTATTCCATGTTTGGTTGAACATTTATCTTCTGCAGTTGAAAATTCAACTATTCTGTTGAAAATTCATGTTTTTTATTGAAAATTAAATTTTTTACTGAAAAATTAACTATATCATGTTTTTTTGAATATTAATCTTCGTCAGTTAAAAATTCAACTATTTGTTTGAAAATGTCTGTATTTTGTTGAAGCTTTGTCTTTTGTGCTAGAATATTAATCTTCTTGGTAACTAATTCACCTTTTTGGTTGAAAATTGAACAATTAGGTTAAAAATTCCATTAAAAATTAAAATATTCGGTTGCAAAGTCATGTATTTTGTTGATAGTTATTCTTTTTTGGTAGAAAATTAGTTGTTTTTTTCATCGAAACTTAATTTTTTAACTAAAAATTTAACTATTCCATTTTTCGTCGACATTTCTTTTTTTTTTTGTAAACATTTAAGTTTTTTGGTTGAGAATTTATCTTTTTTAGTTGAAAATGCATCTATTTTGTAGAAAATTTGTATTTTTTTGGTTGCAAATTAACCTTTTTGGTTGAAAATTCACTTATTAGTTTGAAAACTCCATTGAAAATTAAAATATTTGGTTTAAAATTCACGTATTTTGTTAAAAAATATTCTTTTTTGGTAGAAAATTAATTTTTTTGGTTGAAAATTAGTTTTTTTAATTGAAAATAAAAATTTTTTAACTACTCAATTTTTCGTCGAAATTCTTCTTACGGACATTTAATCTTTTAAGTTGAAAATTCATCTGTTTGGTTGAAAATTTAACTATTTCATCGAAAATTTATTTTATTTGCTTAAAAACTTACTTCTCTAACTTAAAATTAAACTGTTCGACTTTTTGTTGAAAATTTATCTTTTCTAGTTGAAAATTCATCTATTTTGTTGAAATTTTTTTGTAGAAATATAACCTTTTTGGTTGAAAATTTAACTATTTTGTTAAAAAAAATTTTTCTTATTGAAAATGCATCATTTTAGATAAAAGTTTATTGCATTGGTTAAAAATGAAACAAATTTTGTTGAAAACTCGTATTTTTTAGTCGAATATTCAATTATTTTGGTAGGAAATGCATATTTTTGGTTTGTAAATTTAACTTTTTTTTTTAATTCGTCTTTATGACTTAGAAACTCAACATTTTGCATGAGATTTTTTTCTTTATTGACTGAAAAACCTCTCTTGGTTGAAAATTTAACTCTTCTGTTGAAAATTCGTATTTTGTTTTTGTTTTATTCAACAGTTTTTTATTGAAAAAAATGGAAATATCAACTATTACACTTTTTGTTGAAAATTAATTTTTTTTTATGAAAGATTCATCAGTTTGGTTAAAAATTTAACTATTTTGTTGCAGATTCTCTTTTTCTTGGTTGAAAATCAATTATTTTAACTGGAAATGTAATAATAACATTTTAAATAAATAAATATTAATCAACTGAAACTCTATTTTCCATAATGTGTGTGAAATTGGCAACATTCCTTCGATTTTTTCAAATTAGCCAATCGGCATTAAGGAAAAGCGACAATAATGCTTTTGATATTTTCGTGACACAACTATTTTTTAGAGAAAGATTAAGATTTTAAACGTTATTACAGATTAAAAGTATACTTGGAAGTAAGTAATTCTTGTTATTTACCAAATTTGACCTTATATATACTTACCGACGAATTGTTCGAATCGAAGGCAACGGCAAAACTTCATTATCTCTCAAGAAATTATAAGATGCTGGTGAACGCATGTGGAGAAGCATACACAACAAAATCCAGTCTTCTGAATACTTTCTGTTCTTACTATTCTTCTTTTTAGCTGCAGAAAGTATTTCCTTTATTGCCAATTTTTCGTTTTTGCTCAATCTATGAGAATTCAATTCTTCAGATAAGGAATCTGTAGATATTGCAGCTATTTTTTCTCTACAGTCATTGAGTGAAGTTTGTAGCAAATTAACTTTATCTATAGCCCTCTTCTTCGACAATTGAGCTACTTTTAGTCTTTGTTTCATAATTTCGACAGATTTTTTATCTTTCAAACGAGAGTTTAACTTAAAGCTTTGTATTATGTCATCATTTCGTTTAAGACGAATAATTTTTTGATTCAAAGTATATTTCGCACGTGTACAGTAACTACATTTCTTTTTTAAAGAATTCGTAGGTAAATAAAAGCAACAATTAACATGTCGCAATTTTCCATCGTCTTCATAACAGAAGGTTGTTTGGATGTTTTTTGTTTTACAATTCAATAAAAATCCGGGACAGATTTTCAAATCGTGCATTACTGACAAAATACTTTCAATTTCGTCAACAGATGATATTGGATTATCTGTTAATCCAATTTCACTTTTTTTAATTTCTCTATCCCTTAGAAATACTGTTAAATTCATTTCGTCATCGACCACAACCTTTTTAACACAAATTGTTTTCGTGCTACCATTTTCCCTTCGGGCAATCATTTGAGTAAATACTACCACCCTGAGTTCGCCAGTTTGAACAATGTTTCGGATCCAACCCAAACGGAAAGATACACTCTTTTCATTTGTAAATAAATAATCAAACAGGCATTTATTTGCATTTATACCAACTGGGAAAATGTCCGATACCCCATCGATTATAGATAGTTTTTGCTTTTTGAAATCTTCGGTACCATTAGTAGCACTTTTCACATTCGCATCATTTTCAAATATTTCTAAGATATCTGAATGTTTTCGTTTGCCCCTGGTTTTAATTTAGGTTTCTTGTACCATTCTGACTGCAAGAAAATCATTATTGTAACATTATTATTTTATTTTAATACTTGAATTTATTAATAAATTATTGTAATTGTACATAAGTGTCGAAACTCAGCGATAATTCAAAACTGTCATCAATGTTATTTTTACATTTTTCTTAAAGATAGTAAGGGTCTTAAGATATTTAAAAAAAATTTTAAACTATTAAAGCTACAATTTTACACACTATCACAATAATCTTAAAGTTCGGAAACGAGAAGAATATATCCAAATT
Organism: Andricus curvator; assembly: GCA_932195095.1. Taxonomy (NCBI): domain Eukaryota; kingdom Metazoa; phylum Arthropoda; class Insecta; order Hymenoptera; family Cynipidae; genus Andricus; species Andricus curvator. The sequence continues at coordinate 10,794 of CAKNYM010041602.1, forward strand.
TAAAAATCAATCTATTCATGAAACCGTCAGAGCCATTCGATTATTTTAGGTTAAAGGACATCGGTGTAAACAAATCGTAATACTTACCGCCATAACCGTTCCATCAGGAGCTAAAACTTCCTTTTTCCAAATTATCTGATCCTTTAAAAAGTGATCTTCACACACTAAATGTCCAGGTTTAACGATAAAATCCTTTTTATCCCGCTTGATTGCTTGTTGCCAACGTTCAACGTCATTTTTTGGAACACAGAAAAGCACTTTTTTTACTCCGTTTAAGCGGGTTGAGTCGTACCCTGATCGACAGTTCGGAGCTATACACCGATGCCCCCCCATTTTTATAACACATTTATCCGTAAATGACTAAAATGCGACAAATAGATTGACGATTATGACATGTCACGACTTTTTATATGAGAAATAATAACAGACAACGGGCAGACCGGGCGTGGCAGAGGTGGCGCCAATGTTTCACGACTCGCCGCTCTTCACAAAACGGACACGCGCCTCTAATGCAAAAGCGAAAATCGTGTCACCCCCCTGGTTACATGCAACTACATACAATCTGAATTCATCATTCACCAGGCAAATTATCATTGATGCTGATTTCAAAAAAGACGGAAAGATCTCCTCGTCAGTGAAACTGTTAGCCAGTCATCCTCGTGCAAGTATAACCCTGAATCCTGAAGACTGGAAATTATTCAAAAGTTACTTCAAACTCATTTCACTGTTCTTTGATGGCGAAGAGAAGCAGCAATGCATCGACTGTGGAAATTTCCATATACATATGACTACATCTTTTGGGGATTATATAGTGGCTTTGGAACAAATTCAAGAAACTTAGAAATATTATCCGTTTGTACTACAAGAAACAACGTTTGCTGTTCTCCGTGAAGTCAGTCGTCTTTGTATCGACCGGTACCTTCTGGAACAGAGTCTTATGCCGTTTCAACACACAAAGGATGTCATCATTGAAACCATAGCTGAAGGTGTTTGGCGCATTGTGAAATGACCTTGTGTGAAAAGTGTAAAATCTTATATACAACAAAATTATGCAAGTTTAAAAAATAAGGCAATGAAAAAACTTATATTTACGAATCTCATGCGATTTGAAATTCTGTTTCTTGAAATGATTACTTTTTACAATCAAAATGTGTGTGAAGAAGTGATTGAGAAATTACCAGAACTCAGATGTGTGAATGGTACCTTTGTACATTAACATTTGTCATGTATTTTATTAGTATGAGAATCTGAATAAAAATATAATTTAAACCAAATTCACTTTTTTTCATTTACTAGATTAAGGGGTAGGTAGATGTGTAAGTAAAAGAAGATATATGTTTGAGAATAATCAACTTTATTCAGAAAAACCTTAATATTAATACAAGAATACTTACAAACTAGACTTATCTACCCAACTATTGTGAGAGTCGTCAAAACCTAACCATTTTACAAACAGCTCATTTCCACGTTTTTTCAGTACTTTTTCCACAAGATAAATTTCTGGATGTCTAACTTTGCCAAGTTCTTGTTCATAAAAACTACCTGCAATAGCTTTATCGTGATAATCTTTAAGCATATACGTCACTGGTTCAGTATTCTTAACATGACTTATGGTAAATATTTCAGTTGTCCAATTCGGTGTGTAGCCTTTCTCAAAAACATGCTGAAATTTACTTCTACGTACTTTATCTCCAACTTTAAATTTAGCTTTCTTAACTGCTTGTTTCACATTGAAATTTTTGTATACATTAAACAACAATTTTTTCTCATTTTGCTTATCAACATCTTTTGGTTTCATTCTGATAGTCTGATGTTTGGTATCATTGTAAGAAAAAATTAAATCTTTCAAAATATCTATCCACTTATAATTACCCTGCAAGCTAAATTGCATCCACATTTTATTTTTCAAGGTACGATTAAATCGCTCGCAAATTGATGCTTTCAAATTACTAAATGTCGAGTACAAATTTATCTTATATCGCTTCATAAGATTTTCAAAATGCGAGTTGTAAAATTCTTTACCTCTATCAACATGTAAATTTTTTGGTACGCGTCCCTTATCAAGTACAGATTCCATGGCTGCAGCTACATCTTCACCCTTCTTGGATTTAACGGGAACAGCTCAAGCAAATTTTGAAAATATGTCAATTACAGTTAAGATGTACTTTTATCCTTTGTTGACTCTCTCGTATGGTTGCATTTCAACAAGATCAGCTTGCCAGGTCTCATCAATTCCACGGATGTCAAAATGTCGACGTTGGTAATTTCTTCTAGCTGGCTTGTGCAGCTCTTTCACCAACTGCTGCTTCTCAACGTCCATTTTTGAGTGCGTTCAGTCTGTTGTCTACTTGACTAATGAGCTCTGAATTTCGATACACCAGTTTTTGAATTGATTCAACATCAATTTTCACATTTTTGAAAAGTTTATCTGTGGAATATTCCAAAGTCTCAATCATCATATTATTATTGACTACTTCAGTTCGCAAGGAAGCTATAACATCGTACATAGTCTGAAGTTCATGCTGTATCATATGTTGTACCATATTCAGATTAACAGCAGCATTCTGCTCTTCAGCATCGGCCACTCTACACAGCCTTTTATTATTCATATCCTAATGTCTTTCAGATGTGACTTTGAAGCCAATTCCAGGAGGACCACGACTTGTACTCTCTGCTCGCTTGGAATGACGTCCGAATACATCGATGCTCATCTTGTAAATGATGAAAATCTTGGCAAAACACTCATTAATATATAATTCCAGCTTCTCGCAATTCTTCAATAATTGATATAATTTCGTTTGTGTGACTTGGATTTCCAGCTGCTTGAGACGCTAGCAGTAAACGTAATCGATCTACCAATTCATTCGGGTCATCCCAGTAAATGTAAGCCATTAGATTACCTTCTCTAGCAATCATGTGTTGTGGGATCATACCTTCACCTGATAATGATTTTCGGTTTTTACTTCGTCTATGTGTATTTTTTTATGGAGATGTGGGAACTAATTTCTTTATAAAGTCTTATATTTAAAGGTTTCACTGTCACGAATTTCACCATCCGGTTTATAATGTTTCTTATAAGCGTTTGTTTCAATGATAATTTGTCTATAATTTTCAAGATCACTGGGAGTTATAGAGGACTCTTCGGGAACTTTTTAAAATAAAAGTTCAAGCAAGCCTTTACTTTTGGGAAAATTCAAATTACCCACATGAATGTAGTTCTGACTGAAATTTATCGGAGAATCTCCAATCATTAATCTATCTTTCGTTAATTTTCTCACTCGATACACATTATCGAGTTCTATGCTTCTTTCACCCAACAATATAAGATACTTGTTTGCATCATCATCAACAATCCATGAAGATGTAGGTGTTTCTGAGTTATTTTCCGCTTCACTACGAGTTGATGACTCTAAGTTACTGGGATCTTCAGTCTCGTCTGCTTCTTCCTCATAATCATTAATTCATTTATATGACAAATCATCATCATCAATACTTTCTTCTACTTTACTCTTTGCTTTCTCTTCTTCTTTCCTTTTAATTGGCTCAACTTTTTTTATATTCTTGAGACCACCAACAATTTTCTCGTGTGGATTAACAATGGGCTTAAAAGTGTCACTTAATGTTCGCTCAACTATTTCTTTGCCCAACTTTATTAACCTATGCTTTCGTCGAATTGATTCACTAGCTCTAGCAATTTGACGTAAAATATTTTTTTGCTTTTGGAAATTCGCCTCACGTGAAGACATGTTGATACATCAACGTCTATGGTGCGACTGTTTCTGTATTGATCACCACATATGTATATATGTATATTACTGTTCCAGATTTATGAAACAATCAAAACCTTTCCTATATCTACCTTGGTTAAGATTCCTATCCTTGTCAATTACAACGAATCCATACTTATCATTATTCCAGCAAGCTAAACACATATGTTCATTCATTTCATCTTGTTTAAATAACACAAGTAAATTAACATTATCGCGTACAAGATGTTTAGGAATATGGGCATGTGTCTGACTCAAGTAAAAACAGTCGACATCCTTGTACCTACCCATAGAAAAAAATGCCCTTATATTATCCTGTTTGTCGCAAGCCACATCATCAAATACAATGACTGAATTTGGTTTTGCTTCACTTGGCATTATAACCTCTTCATGCTCATTGAATGGATAGTAGTCAACGCCATCTACTGATTGAATTACTTTTTCCAAAAATTCATACTTTGGTTGTTTCAGAGATTTTGAGTAGATGTAAATATTTTTTTTTGCCAACGGCGATACCACGCTCGAAACACCAGTTCTCGTAAGATCACTGAAGTTAAGCATTGTTGGGCGCGGTTAGTACTTGGATGGGTAACCGTTCAGGAATACCTGCGTGCTGTTGGCCCGTCGTGGGTGTGGTGGGCCCACATTGGTAGTAAATATCCACCTAGAAACACTACCCGAATCGGGTAGTGAGGCAATGAACTTTCGAGTTCGTACTGCTAATCTATGTATGTATGTATGTAAATATTTTCGAATCTTAGACCATTTGGATGTATCAGTAGAGCCAGCAAAGCATTTGTCTTTCCACAGTTGGAAGGTCCACAAAATATTGCTCGTACACTGTTTGGTAGCAAATGTCCATGTCGTTTTTTTTCTCTATTCTCGTTTTGAACAAGCGAATCAAAATTCTGGATAGGTAGGTTCACAGGTTGTGCTTCAAACTGCATCTTGACAAAGACTGACTAAAAAACCTATAAATATCCTTGTTATATAGATTGTCCCTTCAGTCTTACTGTATCCCTTGCATAGATATGATCGTTCACGTAGGCAAAAGAATCAGTCGTAAGCGAACCGTGAAGCAGGCAAGACGTGAGAGAGGTTTGCTCAACAGAATCATCAACAATTTGCCGTTTGAGTTGCACTTGCCGGGTTACCAGTTCTGTGGGCCTGGTACTAAATTAGCCAAACGATCCCGGTAAGAAGGCTTGAATAGAATAGAATTAAAAATTTAAGATGTCAGCGTCAAAGTAGAGATAATCCTATTATTTTTAATACCTGATTTTCCCTTCAGGCTTCAATGTTCAAGAAAGTAATAAGTGGCTCAGAAATGTAAATCCCGTCTATTCACATAGTGTTAATGACTCTCTTTCCTATTCCAAAAAGAAGGTTAGATATGAAGTGTGTTCAATTCAGTTTGATTCATTCGCGAAATGTGTACATTGAATTTTCTGAATTACAGGTTTTTGAATTCAAGATAGGAAGGGTCTATGAGGTTCATTCTGCAAAACTAATCGTAGGTGGCAGCACCGAGCCGAGTACTAGACCCGCTGTCGATGAGAGACGAAAAAATATGGTGCTAGGTGTACGGTTGCTTATAATTAAATATATGAGGGTAAATAATCTTTAAATATATGTTTAATGCTTACATGCAAAGGTATTTTATACTTTTAGTGGAAATTATACATACAATTGAATATATGGTGAACTATAGTAAACCTAACCTCACTTTGCATGTGACAGTCAGAAAAGGATTTATCAACCTTTTACGAATTCTATATGATAAATATTGATAAAAAAGTTTGAAAAATATATTTTGTTATGTTTACAAGGTATAAATGGCACTTTATACTTATTAACAAAATTTCTTTTGTTGAAATTCGTATCTCATCGACAGAGGGTCTAGTACTCGGCTCGGTGCTGCCACCTACGATTAATTTAGCAGAATGAACCTCATTACAGTGAATTCAAGTTTACATTGCGGAGAGATGGTGTGGCTTCAATTCAAGAAATCTGAATTGATTTTATATGAAATGTATTATCCTCAATTCCAAATGGTATAACTGAATTGAATGAAATAGGATTTGTGATACCGAGATACCAAAAAGAATGTATGTATTCTGAAAACATTAGTTAACTTAAATAATTAATTAAATAATTATTTAATTAATTAATATAATTATACATACATATAGTCATAATAAATTCTTTAATAATCGTCAGTAAATTGTCCTTTTACTGCTTTTGGTATTAGATAGGTATAAAATTATATTTTTCAAAGTGTATTGAAACGTATAGCAGTTGCTTCTTTCTAATTACTGTTTCTGGTTTAAGAGAACAAAGGGAAAATCAGGTATTAACATGACTTGAAATTTTCAATCCTAATCTATTCAAGCCTTCTTACCGGGATTAGCACGAGGTGAACCTGGAATCAATCCACTGGGCGCAGCTTGCAAAGAGCACGTTATAGCCTACTCACAGAATAGAGAAAATATAGAGGCCAGAAACTCAGCTGACAGTGTATTAGCTGAAAAGGCTTGGAAACGTGTATTGGCTCCGGACGCTGGCATAGGTGAAAAGTCGGCTGCTTGGGGAATAACAAATGCAATGAAGATGAAATCAAAATTGGGGATGGGTCTCAGGAATAAAAAACCTACCACTACACTGAGAAAAATTGTCGCTGCAGCTAAAAAGTCCATGATTTCAAGTAATAATGCGCAAACTGCCATTAAATCTGCACTCAGAGACGCACGCGCAGCTGTCATGAAGGCTGGTGGAAGAAGAAATGTGAATAAAACTCGTATTCTACCTGTATCGGCCAAAGTAGGAGGAATGTTACCCTTTCTCATACCCGTTTTCGCGGGTCTCAGTGCTGCCGGAGCGCTAGCTGGTGGAGCTGCAGGAATAGCTAAAGCTGTGAATGACGCGAATTCGGCAAAACAATAACTTTCAGAGAATAAACGGCATAGTGAAGTGATGGAAGCCATTTCTTTAGGAAAAGGTCTTTACTTGAAGCCATATAGGCAAGGATTAGGGCTTCATCTAAAACCATATAATCAAGGAGCAGGACTTAAACGCAAGTCAAAAAACTCAAAGTGAAGCTACCTCATCGGGCCTTAACTGATGCAGATTTACTCAAATTCGCAAAATCTTGTAAGTTTCCGCATTTTCAAGGTGTTTCTATGCGAAATGGATTACCAAAAGGTGGACCACGTAAACATGAATGTGCTATTGTTAATCTTGATGATAAAAAAAGGACCAGGAACACATTGATGTGCTTATAAACAGATTGACGGTAGAATAATGTATTTCGATAGCTTCGGTAATCTTCGACCACCTTCGAATCTCTTCAAGTATTTCGGTCTTGGTGGCATAAAGTATAATCACGAGAAATATCAAAATTACGATACATTCGTGTGTGGACATTTATGCTTACAATTTCTATGCAATCAATTAAAATCTAAAAGCACGTTTAATCTATATAAGTGCTGATATTCGCAATATCAAGTCAGTTGAACGCTAGCTGTCATCATGGATGATTCATTGACACTAACATTATCGGGAACTTCTCCAATCCTGGAAACTCACTATTTTCCACCGATTGAGTTGTCTCCTTATAAAAATTACGCACTTGGACTGGTTGAATTTCTAACTTTCAATTTGATACCCAATGTAGACATTGGCCAAAATAAATTTTATGTGGGTAATGAAATAATTGAAATACCTGCAGGAAGTTGTGAAATAAGTGATATAAAGCGCTATTTACAGAATGCTTTAGTAAAAAAGGGCATTGAAATTCATGTTAAACCAAACAATAATACTTTCAAAAGTGAAGTTTATTGCAGTTACGATATAAATTTTGAGCCTAAAGATTCTATCGGTCGTTTGCTGGATTTCTCTCCACGCAGACTAGAAGCTAAACAAGTTCATGAATCTGATCAACCGGTATCAATCATAAAAGTGAATTCTTTGAGTATTGAGTGTAGCATAACGACAGGTGCATACATTAATGACCAGAAAGTATATACTATTCATGAATTTTTTCCCGTAGTGCCACCTGGATATAGGATAGTGGAAGTATCATCTCATGTCATTTACCTGCCAGTCACCGTGCAGACAATAGATCATATACAACTCCGTATAGTTGATCAAGACGGACATTTGGTTAATTTTCGTGGAGAAGGTTATAACAATTAGACTACACATCAAGTCTGTCTAATAATAACAATGGGTATCGTTTTCAACAAGAAGATTGGTTTTGGTTATAGTAAACCAACACAATGTAACAAGCTAATCAGTCGACAAAGAGCAGTCAAAGGGTTAACACCTCAAAGCGTCTTCTTCCTAAAAAGTCAAGGTCTGAAGCCCAAAAGAAGAAGAGAATAAAGAGATTCAAGATTTTTTGCACCTGCATCTGTACATTTATTCATCAACGTTTGATAATTTGTCATGGAGGAGGAAATTTTAAATATTCAAGCACCAATCATCTTTGATGAGTCAATTGCACACTGTGAAATTCATGCACATCAGCCTTACGCCTTATCAACCTTCAACAACAGTGATGAAATTCGGATTGCTGTTCAAAATCAGGACCATTGTCTCCTGCCGAGCAAAAGCTCACTTCATGTACATGGAAGAATCGTAAGAACTGATGGAGTACCAGTGACAAACACAGTTTTAGTTTCTAATGCCATCTGTCATTTGTTTGAAGAAGCAAGATACGAAATCAATGCAATAGAAATTGATAGAAATAAAAATGTCGGCCTCACTAGTCTCATGAAAAATTATGTATCTCTAAATCCTGGACAATCACGTTACATACAGAATACTGGTTGGCTTGAAATAAATGATAATAATCAATCACTAACCATCGCTACTGGTTACTTTGATGTAACCATACCGCTTAACATGATATTTGGTTTTGCTGAAGATTATCACAAAGTCATTGTCAATGCTAAGCATGAACTTATTTTGACAAGATCAAAAAGTGATGCAAACGACATCTTGCAAGCAGCCCCCATTGAGCAGTATAAAATTGAAATTAATAAAATAGAGTGGCTATTGCCTAGTGTTAGACTCTCAGATTAACGAGAATTTCAGTTGCTAAAATGTATTGAAAAAGATCCACTTATTCCAATAGGTTTTCGAACTTGGGAACTGTATGAATATCCTCTACTTCCAACTACTTCAAATCATGTTTGGACAGTAAAAACCTGAATACAATTGGAAAAACCGAGATTTGTTATACTTGGATTTCAAACAAACAGAAAAAATAATACTATTAGAAGCTCTAGCAACTTTGATCATTGCAATCTTACTAATGTCATACTACTTTTAAATGATCAGTGTTATTCTTATAGTAATTTGAATCTTGATATTAATCGAAATCAGTATGCTCTTCTTTATGAAATGTACACAAACTTTCAAGCTAATTACTATGGTAAAGAACCTCAACCATTGCTATCGAGAGGAGAATTTAAAGAGTATGCACATCTAGTTGTTATTAACTGCTCTAAACAAAATGAGTCACTGAAATACGGACTAGTTGATGTTCGTTTGGAATTTCAAACTAGTGAAAATTTTCCCGCTCAAACATCAGCATATTGCTTAATTTTGCATGATCGTATAGTTGAGTATAAACCAATAAGTGGTAGGGTGAAAAATTTGGTATAAAACTGCTGTAACCACGAAGAAATAGTTTAGTTGCATTCAAGATGGAGTACTTGGTTGATATGCAGGGCTTCAAGTTACTAGTAAATAAATTTGTCATGAAAGAATTGGCTATATTACCATTCTATGATGAGACAGGTATAAAGCCATATTCTTTCCTCTTTCAACCACCCTGCAAGTGGAAGAACATTCCACCAAAATATAAGTCTATAAACATTTGGGCAGAACTCAGTCATCATGGAATACCTTGGAATTCTGGTGATTTACCGTATTCTCTAGTACCTGTAATACTCGAGAGCTATTTAAAAGATGCAACAAAAATTTATGTGAAATGATTGGAAAAAAAGAATTGGTTGCAACAATTTGTGGAAATACCGTGTGAAATTTTGGATATGCTTGATTTCGAATGTCCCTCGCTACAGGGATTGCGTGAGATGTTTGCAATTGATAATTGCGCAATTGAAAATGTACTTTTATTGGCAAACTGGATGTCTTTAGAACAGTTCTATTTTATTGATTCAAATTTATAGAAATAAGAAAATATTTTTTGCTATATATTCAATTTATAGTCTACTTATTTTTAAGTACAATGTACTGGCTTTTTTAGAAATAAATAAACAAGCAAATAATAAGAAACTTATGTTATTTTTTTCTCAAAGTTCCTTGTCCTTATAATAATAAGTGCGAACAGTAGATAAGCGAATCGTGGGTCAGTGAACATTATTGGCATTGTATCTTGAAGAAACATCATCCTTCGGTATTGAGAGATTACGTCTGGCGGATCAGGTTGCATCCGATAACTGGAGCAGTTTGAGAGAATGCTTTGCATTGAACTTTTTTCAGTTAGAATTAAAGCAGATGAGTTTATTCAAAGGAAATTTACTTAAAAATATGATTTTCAGATTGCAATAAATGAAAAACACCAATTTATATTTAACTTATTTTTTTCTTCTTCTCTGTTCTTTATTTTCAGAGACTTGTATTTACAGTGTATATATCTTACAAACTAAAAATTGATTCAACACTCATTCCTCTGCTTACATGTCGTTCGTATCACTCACACATATACAAAACACGCTTCACTCAGTTTTTCACACTGTTTTTTGTTCGTTTCAGTAATAATAATAATAATAATAATCCGCAATCTTAATTCTCTATAAGTACTATATACAAATACTATATACATGAAATTAATTATATACATTATGAACTTCCATGGGTTTGCAAATTCTTTTGGCATATCCCCATGGAAGTGTATCTGCCGTTCCTGGAACAAGCACTTTTTTATCGTCGTGCCAGCTTAGTGCAATTTTCTTTTGTTTTATGGTGTGCACTTCATGTTTTCTACTGCGGATCAAATTTTGGTACGCTGTTACATTTTCTTATTTAAGGAGACACTTTCTATACTCATTAAATGTAATTTTTCTCAACGCAGACCCTTTCACACCTTTAGCTTTCTTTTTGTCACAACCTTTCATTCCAGATTTTGTATACATATGATTTCGCCGTCAATCCGACAAATTCTGTGATAATTTTTCCACTGCACTCATCTTTCATTAGCCCTAATACTTTTTTATTTTTTAGCGGTATTCCGTAAACATTATCTGGAGGATAATCTGATGTGTCAAATTTGTGAATATTCCGCTTAATGAAATCATAAATGTTTGGAACGGTGAAATGGTAGATGAGACTATCAGTATCGGTATAAAGCAATTTTGCACGATTTCAAAAATTTGGTAAAATGTAGTTGTAATGAAAGTCGTAGGTAATTATTTTTGAGAGATCGAGAACAACAAATCCCAAATAAATTGGTTTATTGAATTTAACTTGAAGTCTTTTTGATTCAATAATAACCATATCTTCATCGAATATGGCGCAGGTATGAAAATTTGGCTTGGCAATCAGAGCCTTTGCACCGTACCTTCCATCCCATTTTGTTATCAATCTCACATCTCTATATTTTCTAACATTCTCCATTGTTTAGCCAAAGACAGAATTGTTCATCAGCTTGTAGAAATTTTTCTCAAAATAATTGCTAGACATTTTTCGTTTTTCTGTATTTAAATCAATGTACTCTTTTAGCCAAGGTTTTTGCTCAAACTTTAGAATTCGGTGAATTTTAGTTACCTTTAGTCCCAAGCACAAATACTTTTTCAAATTTCTATAGTGGACTACGTAATTTTTCTTTGACAATAAGCTCGTTATCAATTTTGGTATCTTGCATGAGGAATTAGAGGGTACAAAGTGCTCTGGAGCCAAAGGCAAATCTCTATGAAAATCATGCAATTCTGCAGGATATTCCAAGTAAGTATACCATTAAGCCATTTCCCTTTCAGGGAAGGCGTGACACTACCCGATTCGGGTAGTGTTTCTAGGTGGATAGTTTCTTGTAGTAAATAACTACAAGTGTGGGCTCACCACACCCACGATGTGCCAACAGCATGCAGTATTCTCGAATGGTCACCCATCCAAGTACTAACCGCGCCCAACGCTGCTTAGCTTCATTGATCCGACGAGAACTGGTATTTTCAGCGTGGTATGGCTGTTGGCCAAGTCTACCTCCAAAATGTAACCTATTGGTGAATCGTCTGGAATACTTTGTATATTGCTATCTTGATCAAGTACCCATTCGAAACCACCAAAAGGTAAACATTCACTCATTGCTGCGCCATACTGGATGTTAATATCAAAATATGAGATATACGATTCAGGTTCGCTTGGATTAAAATCTGATCCCATAAATCGGTTATTCGCGTTGGCATATCTATTTGAGCACTGCGATACACCTCCACGAATACCCCTCTCAATGAGAAGAATCATTTCAGGATCAGTTAATAATTCAAGTTCAATTTCAATTTTAGGTGGTAACTGATGCTCATTTAATTTTTCCCAATCATCAATATAGTCGTAAGGAAATACTCCTTTTCTGACTAATAATTGAAATTCTTCCGGATTATTGCAATGCTTGAGAGTAATTTTTTTATCATCGTTTCCCAGATAAGAGGATAATTTTTCAAGGCTACTCGGCATAAAACGAAACGAATCTATAAACCGAAGATTTACTTTTGTACCAGCAACATATTTTGTGAACGAGATGATATTTCTCTTTGTTGATGGGTAATAATTTAACCTCGCCTTCAAACTGTTTAGCTAAAGCCTTGATGAAAAAATGTGAATCATAGCCCGACAAATTGTGGAAAACTACCGGCACAGTGTGTGAGTCTTTGTAATTCACATTGCAGCTCTGCTGACTTGCACCACGAAACTTAGCCGTAAAGAGACAATGGTCGTGATGTCTTATGTCATCTTGTCCAAATGGTTGTTCGCAAATGTGACAGTTTTGAGCAGACCTAAACTCTGCTTCTTGCTCTGGACTGAGTTTCTCCATTGGTACAATGCACGTTAATTGAGAATCAATATTTTGAGCAATTTCTTTTAATTCATTTACGAATCACTCTATACAATCTTTTCCGCGATAAATTTGAAATTTTGAACGAGAGTCACCAAAGCTGCAATGTAAATAAAATGCAACACTGTATGGAACATGCTTTTGATACGGCCCTATATTCAAAGGATTTTCGGCAACTTCCATTAATAGACATTCAATTTCAGCATAAACAGAGAATGGAACTTTCTCTTTGAACCTGTAATTTTGGAATTTCAAAAATCTTTCTTTTTCATTTGGTAAAATCATTCTACATTGATTTGCATTTTCACAATCCAATCTGTGATTCTGTAAGGATTTTTCTAATTTGAAGTGACATAGGCACCTGTCACACAAAAATGCACGATGATCATTTTTCGAAAACTGAGATCTCACTAGTCGGGATAAGTTTTTAATCAAAGCGAAGTGATATATTGGATTACTTTCATTGGAACAGTCAGAGTTAAGATTTGTATTTTCGATCATCAGAAGGTGTATTGTAGGACGTCTACACTTTTCTTTGCTTAGATACAGTGGTAAAATTTCACCTTTCTTATATTTTGTATCGTCTTCTACGCCATAAACATTTATGCACAACTCATTCATTTTTTCAAATTTTGGAATATCTTCAAGAGTTATAAGAAACGAGATTCCATCATGCTTGAGTTCTGCATTATAATGCGGATAAGATTTAGTCTCATCCACGTGATTTTTCGCAGGATGAATAGCGGACATTACCGACCACAGAAAACAATAAACATCATTATTCTGAACATTTATAACAGCTTTTTTATCTCTTATATATTTTGGTAAATCAATGAATGTCGACATACCTGAATTTATAGGCAAATATTTATTAAAATTTACTATGAGGTTTATAATTTCACTCAATGCCCATCCCGAATCCGTTTCCTGAAATTCTTCTACTTTTACTAAAATTTGGTCCAAAACATTTTCATCGTACTACGCACTGATGTCAGTTGATGGGAGGATTCTATTATTTTCAGCATTTATGTATTTAATTTCTTCTACCGTTTCACCATTCACTGTGGATTTACATTTCCCGGTAAAAGAAACGTTCACTTTAAAACCGCCATCTTTTTTTAAAATATTTTTTATTCTTCGAAAGACCATTGACTTTGTGTCCTCCAGAAAATGTTTACGGTCCTTATGTCTTAAATTTACTACACATCCGGTTCTTATCCTACTCTTGAACGCAGATTCTAAGTCTTCCCACTGAATTCTATCTGTTTTTCTTTTCGAATTTTCAACAACTTTTCCCTTTTTTCTCATTACTTTTAATTTAGTTTTCAACGCTTTTAAAATGCCTATTGTCGATTGAACATGCATTTTTTGGCCTACAGTCAATTCTAAATATTTTAACATGTTATTTAATATTCTAATATTTTGCGTACCAAATTTGATCCATTTGTTTATTTGATTGATTTTGCGATTCTCCGTACGGTGGCGAATACATACCTTACAGGTTTGTGCGAATTGATAAATTTATGTATCGAGATGGGAGAAGTCCCAGACGATTAGAGAAAAGCGATTATCGTACCAATATACAAAAGAAAGGGAGATAAAAGCAATTTCAGTAATTACAGAGGTATCAGCTTACTAAGTACCGTAAGTAAAATATACTCAAAAATACTCATTCGTAGGGTAATGAAAATTACAGAAGAAAAGATATGGGAAGTCCAAAGTGGTTTTATGCCAGGAAGATCATGCACAGATCAGATATTTAGCCTAAGACAGATCACAGAAAAAAGCTTGAGAGTAGGAAAGAAAGTTTTCTGTGCATTTATTGACCTAGAAAAAGCATTCGACACGGTAAATAGAAGTAAACTTTGGGAAGTTCTTAAAGAGTACGGAGTAAATGGTGGGCTCCTGCAAGCAATAAAAACAATATATACAGGTAGTAAAGCGAGCGTAAGGGTAAACGGGAAACTGAGTGACTGGTTCGATATTACGCAAGGCGTGAAACAAGGATGCGTTATGTCCTCGTGGCTATTTATCATATTCATGGATAAGTGTCTAAGAACTGCACTCTTCGACGAAGAAGGTGTAGATCTCCAAACAGTTAAGGTATGTGGGTTAGCTTTCGCAGATGACAAGATTGTTATGGCAGAATCAGTCGAGGACTTGCAAAGAATGTTGAATAAACTTCATACAAGCATGAAGGACATGGGACTCAAAATTAACGTAAATAAAACAAAAATCATGGTGTTTGAGGGAAAGAGTGAGAAAACAATGTGCAACATTGTCCTAAATGATGAGAGATTAGAACAAGTTGACAAGTACGTATACCTAGGTAGTCTATTCACTAGCGACGGAAAAATAGATGGGGAGTTAGATAGGCGCATAAATAAGGGTAAACAGGTTATCGGTAGAGCAGGGTCCATCCTAACAAATAAAAACATATCAAAAAAAGCTAAAATGGCCATACACAATTCTATATTCGTACCGACTGTACTATACGGTAGCGAGACATGGACCTGTCAAGAAAAGGATAGGAGTAAAATTAACGCGATCGGCATGAAACCTTTGCGCATAATATGCGGGAAAACACTGATGGACAAAGTCCGAAACGAGACAATCCTCAAAGAATGTGGTGCAAAAGAGACAATAGTTGACACATGGCAAAGAAATCAGTTGAGATGGTTCGGACATCTTGAAAGAATGAAAGATGAACGACTGACCAAACAAGTGTATAAAGGTAAAGTAAATGGCAGAATGCCCAGAGGTAGACCGCCGAAAGAATGGTTAGAATCTGTGAATGAGACACTAATCCGAAGAGGCATAAGAAGCCATAGAAACACGAGAGCTTGCATGAAAAAATGCATGGACGTGAAGGAAGCTAGAGTAGTATGCCAGGACAGAAAATTGTGGCGACAAATAGTTTGTAAACAGAGTGACAATAGAGTGAATGACGCCTGAAACAAAGACCTTGGATAATAAATGAGCGCAAGTGGGGAACCACACATAACAATTTTGTGAGGCTCTTCACCTGGGGTGATCGCTAGAGAGATTGAACAGCAATCTGGGTCGGAGCAGTGTTGCGGAATGAACGTGTCATTTGAATAAATAACACGAGAATTCCAGATCAATCTAAAATATGTATACCTAACACCTATATACCTATCTACCTTATACCTATATACCCACCATACACACTAATTTTTTCCAACCGAGCAAGTCACGCCTACCCCGAAAGGGAAATGGCTCAATGGTATAATAATAATGTGGATGTGGCAACCCCATCGCCCGAGAGCTCCGGCTCTTGCAGTCAGCCACGTTGCTTTGGGCTAACTCCCCAATGCAATGAATTATGCGGTTACGACACCAGTATCGCGCAGTGCCACCCACAATAGGCCTCTCTCGGATGGAGGCCATGGTTCAGTTGGGAGTGGCAATAGAACCGAACCGAGGCGACGACCAGGCAATGGCCCCGGACAAACGCGAGAACATCGATTTAAATGATCAGACCAACTCAGGAGAGACATCCTTACCTGTTGGCAAAGAAGCTCACCGGCGCGAAGAGGATTCATGCAGAGGTTACATGACCGTTGGGTCAATATGCACCCGGAATATGCTCATCAAACGCCTCAGTATTTAAGAGATCAGGTATCCTTTTTGCAAAAAAACGGATATGAAGCTCTTTATCAACAAGAAGAAGAGCAACATCCTCCATCGAACATTCCACCCGTTCCAGCAAGACCACCTTTGCAGCTCAAAATATGCACGATACGGGTACATAGAGAGACACAATGCGGC
>CAKNYM010041603.1:27612-64956 GCA_932195095.1 Andricus curvator
GAAAATTTAACTATTTCGTTGAAAATTTATTTCATTTGGTTGAAAAACTTATTTCTCTAATTTAAAATTAAACTATTCTTTTTTTGTTGAAAATTTAGCTTTTTTAGATGAAAATTAATCTATTTTGTAGAAAATTTGTCTTTTTTTTGCAGCAATATAATCTTTTTAGTTGAAAATTCAACTATTAGGTTTAAAATTTCATTAAAAATTAAAATATTTGGTTTAAAATTCATGCATCTTGTTAAAAATGATTATTTTTTGGTAGAAGATTAGTTTTTTTGTGGAAATCTACATTTTTAACTAAAAATTTAACTAAATTTTTTGTTGCATTTTTTTTTGTGATAGACTTTTAATCTTGTTGGTAGAAAATTTATTTGTTTGGTTAAAAATTTAACTATTAGATGAAAATTTATTTTATTTACTTAAAAACTTATTTCTCTAACTGAAAATGAAACTATTATATTTTTTATATGAAAATTCATCTATTTTGTTCAAAAATGGTCTTTTTGGTTGGAAATTCCATTAAAAATTAAAATATTTGGTTGAAAAATCATGTATTTTCTTGAAAAATGGTTCTTTTTTGGTAGAAAATTATTTTTGTTATTAAAAATTAGTTTTTTAAACTAAAAATTTAACTATTCCATTTTTCGTCGACATATTTTTTGATAGACATTTAATCTTTTTGTTTAAAAATTCATCTGTTTGGTTGAAAATTTAACTATTTCGTTAAAAATTTATTTAATTTGGTTAAAAAACTTATTTCTCTAACTTAAAATTAAACTATTCTTTTTTTGTTGTTGAAAATTTAGCTTTTTTTTGTTGAAAATTCATCTATTTTGTAGAAAATTTGTTTTTTTTTTGTAGCAATATAATCTTTTTAGTTGAAAAGTCAACTATTAGATTGGAAATTCCATTCAAAATTAAAATATTTGGTTTAAAATTTATCTATTTTGTTAACAATTATTCTTTTTGTAGAAAATTAATCTTTTTGGTTAAAAATTCATCTTATTTGTTGAATTTTTTTTTGTAGCAATATAACGTTTTTGGTTGAAAATTTAACTATTTGGTTAAAAATTTATTTTTTTGATTGAATACGCATCATTTCAATTAAAAGATCATTTCGTTGGTTAAAATTTTTTCATTTTTGCTAGAAAATTGATCTTTTCAGTTGAAAATTCACTTATTTGGTTGAAAACTCGTATTTTTTAGTCGAAAATTCAATTATTTTGGTAGAAAAAGCATAATTTTGGGTTGTAAATTCAAATTTTTTTCAAAAATTAATCGTTATGACTTAAAAACTCAACATTTTGGATGAGATTTTGTTTCTTTATTGATTGAAAAATCTGTTTTGGTTGAAAATTAATTATTTAAACTGGAAATGTAATAATACAATTTTTAATTAATAAATCCTAATCAAGTGAAACTCGATTCTTCGTTATGTGTGCGAATTTGGCAACATTCTTTCTTCGTGTTTTTCAAATTACCCTATTTTTTAGAAAAAGATATTCTGGCATAGAAAATGAAAAATAAATTTTTTTTTTGCAGCTATGTATCAAACGTGGACAAAGCATTGAAGAGTTTCGAGTACACAAGCGAATGGGCAGATTTAATATCAGCCCTCGGAAAACTCAACAAGGTGCTGCTAAGTCACATGAAATTTCCTGTTATCCCAAGAAGAATAAAAATATCGAAGAGACTGGCACAGTGTATGCACCCCGCTTTGCCCTCTGGAGTGCACCTCAAGGCTTTGGACACTTACGACATTATTTTTAAATGTATGGGAACGAATAGACTCAGCCATGAACTTTTCATTTACAGTGCTGGTAAGTCAGAATTATTACAAGGATGAATATTACTTCTGTATACTCAATCAATTAGGGCATTTCAGGCCCCCAAGGTCCCATATTTTAAAGGTTTGGTCCTACAGACTTCACACTCATTCCCCTCCCTGGTGGAAAAAAATTTTTACAAGAAAGTACAGCATTTCTACAACTGTAATTTGTTGTTAAAATATGTTCTTTTTTGTAAAGAATTTACAAAATTTAACAAAAAAATACAGTTAAATACAAATAGCTAATTTTGTCTTGTATTATTTTCTTGTAGAATTTTCTTGTAAACTATTCGTAATTTAAAAATAATTTGAAAAATTAAACGCTTTTATTCAATTCCAAATCCTATTCAAATATTATTTCAGTCTGAAATATTCCATTTTTAACCCATTTAATTTGAAATTTTGTAATTAAGTAAGACATTTGTTTGAATTTTTAGCAATATTTTACTTTTCATTTAAAATGAGCAATTATAAATCAAATATTAAAAACTAAACAATTTTAAACTGAATTATTTGAAATAGAAAGCCTTGAATCGTTAATATTCCAGAGTGTTAAATTAAAACTTTTACGTTACAATTTTAATTGTTCTATTCAATAATTTTTTAATGCATGAGTGAAATTATTGAATTTTGATGCATAAATAACAATTGAACAATTATCAATTTAGGAAAAATTTGAGTTAGTTTAAGAAATATTTACCAATTTTTAGCTCGGGTTTGAGAAGATCCAAACTTAATTTAAAACTGAAAAAGATTTCGAAAAATAAAAAACTAAATTTAGATTTTTGAAGACTTCGAAATAAAATGTTGAAGCTTTTTATTGATCTTTAAAGATTTTGAGAGAATCAAAAAATTTTCTTAACTTTGCTGGGAAAATTAAAATGATTTTGTATTTTGAAAAACTAATTTTAAGAGAATATTAAAAAAATTTTTGAACAATAAATAACAATTAAACAATTATCGATTTGGAAAATAATCGAGTAAGTTTAAAATATATTTTGAAGTTTTTAAAAGATTTCAAAACATTTTAAATGAATAAAAATTTTTGTAAAAGTCTGAAAATATATACATGTAGAATAAATAAATAAATGAATAAAAAATTTGTATCAAAATTTCTAGAAAAACTAAAAATAATTTTTTTTTAAATTAATTTAAAAAGAATATTTAATAAGATTTCCAAAATTTGCAAAAAAGAATCTGAATGATTTTAATGTAATTTTTTCACTTTTGCAATATTTTCCAAAATATTTTGGGAAAGTTCGAGTTGCAAGATAATAAAATTATTATTAGATTCCTGGAAAAATTTTTAATTATTTTTGTAAACAATTTTTTAAGCAATTATTTAAAAAGGTTTCAAAACAAATTTTAATGTATAAATTAATGTTTCTAGCTTAAAATATGCTTAAAATGACATAATTTGGAAAATTTTATATTTGGTAGAAATTCATCTCTTTGGTCAAGAATTCAACTACTATAGTTAAATATTCATCATTTTAGTTGAAAACTCATCGTTCTGGTTTTTTCAACTATTCCCATTAAAGATTTACAATTTTAGTTGAAAATTCATCACTTTGTTTGAACATTAATTTTTTTCACTTAAAATTTAATTATTTCAGTTTTGGTTAACAATTTATCTTTTTTAGTGAAAATTAATTTGTTGTTGTTGAAAATTCAACTATTTCAGTTGAAGATTCATCATTTCAGTTTAAAATTCATCACTTAGGTTTTTTTTGTTGAAAATTAATTTTTTCAACCAAATGTTTATCTATTCCATTGTTTGTATACTCAATCAATTAGGGCATTTCAGGCCCCCAAGGTCCAAAATTTTAAAGGTTTGGTCCTACAGACTTCACACTCATTCCCCTCTTTGGTGGAACATTTTTTACAAGAAAGTACAACATTTCTACAACTGTAATTTTTTGTTAAAATATGTTCTTTTTTGTAAAAAATATACAAAATTTAACAAAAAAATACATTTAAATACAAATAGCTCATTCTTTTTTTTCTTGTAGAAAAGTAAAAAACTTAACAATAAAGTACAAGTTTCTACAATTCAAAAGTTTGTATAACTTTTTATTAATATTTTTGTTTACTTTGTTGTAAAAATCTACAAGGTACTACAGAAAACTACAGAATTTTACATTTTTTTTAATTTGGATGCTTGACGTCATAAAAACACTTTTAATTTTACGTAAATTATTGTAAAAATTACAAATCATTACAAAAAAATACAAGATTTCACAAAAGTTGAAATATTGGGAAACTGTACTTTAAATTATGTTTTATATTTTTACCAAGAACTTTTGCAGGACTTCACAAGACGATTCAATTTTTCAATTTGAAAGCCTCAGTAGTTAAACAAATGTAAATATCCGATTGAAACTTCATAAACTATTCGTAATTCAAAAATAATTTGAAAAATTAAACGCTCTTATTCAACTCCAAATCCTATTCAAATATTGTTTCATTCTGAAATATTCCATTTTTAACCCAATTAATTTGAAATTTTGTAATTAAGTAAGACATTTTTTTGAATTTTTAGCAATATTTTACTTTTCATTTAAAATGAGCAACTATAAATCAAATATTAAAAACTAAACAATTTTAAACTGAATCATTTGAAATAGAAAGCCTTGAATCGTTAATATTTCAGAGTGTTAAATTAAAACTTTTACGTTACAATTTTAATTGTTCTATTCAACAAACTTTTAATATATATATGTGAAATTATTGAATTTTGATGCATAAATAACAATTATCAATCTGGAAAAAATTTGAGTTAGTTTAAGAAATATTTACCAGTTTTGAGCTCGGGTTTGAGAAGATCCAAACTTAATTTAAAACTGAAAAAGATTTCGAAAAATAAAAAACTAAATTTAGATTTTTGAAGATTTCGAAATAAAATATTGAAGCTTTTTATTGATTTTTAAAGGTTTTGAGAAAATAAAAAAATTTCCTCAACTTTGCTGGGAAAATTAAAAATGATTTTGTATTTTGAAAAATTAATTTTAAGAGAATATTTAAAAAGATTTAAAAAAATTTTGGAATAATAAATAACAATTGAACAATTATTGATATGGAAAATAATCGAGTAAGTTTAAAATATATTTAGAAGTTTTGAAAAGATTTCAAAACATTTAAAACACAATGTAGATTTTTGAAGATGTCGAACACAATTTATATGTTTTTTAAGCATTTTCAAACGTTTTAAATGAATAAAAAATTTGTATCAAAATTCCTAGAAAAACTAAGAATAATTTTTATTTTGAAAAATTAAGTTTTAATAAGATAATAATAATTTAATAATAATTTTTTTGAATAAGATTTCCAAAATTTTCAAAAAAGAATCTGGATGATTTTAACGTAATTTGTTTACTTTTGCAATATTTTTCAAAAAATGTTGGGAAAGTTCGAGTTGCAAGATAATAAAATTATTATTAGATTCCTGGAAAATTTTTAAATTATTTTTTTTAACAAATTTTTAAGCAAATATTTTAAAAAGTTTCAAAACAAATTTTAATGTATAAATTAATGTTTCTAGCTTAAAATTGCTTAAAATGGCATAATTTGGAAAATTTATACATTTTTTTATTTATTCTTCAATTCATAGCATTGAAAATGATAGCGTGGATTAATTTTTTTTCAAATATTTTAACTGTAAAATGTATCAAAGTTAAAAGTTGAAATTTTGCAGTTTAACGGTTTTTAATTAAAAAGTTTTCAATTCAAAAGTCTTTAAAGCTTTCATTTGATACGCGAAAATTACTGAGCGTTTGAATTAACATTTTTTTAAGCTTTAATTTGAAAAGTTTAAAATTCAAAAGTATTCCACTTTGAGTGTTTTAATTTGCTGCTTAGTTTTTATAACTTCAAATGAACAACATCAATTTTTTCTCAATTGTTCAATTTTGATTTGCAGTCAAAAAGTGATTCTTTTTCGACCTAGGATAAGAAATATTAAAATTATTGCAGTGACATAATTTTAAATTACATATATGATGTCCAATCGATTGCTATATATTTGAAAAAAAATTTCAAACGTAAGGTTTTTTGATTGTTTAATAAGGATGATTCATTATTTTCTTTTAATATTCTACCATCTCTTCAAAGTTTAAACATAGAACTTATAGAAGTTATAAAATTATTTTTCTTGATTGAAAATTTAACTGTTTTGTAGAGAATTTTCATTTTAGGCTAAAAAATTAATCTATTTTGGTCGAGAATTAATGTTTTTTGGTTAAAAATTCAACTATTTTGTTGAAAATCCCCCCCCCCCCCTTTGCTGGAAAGTACAACTATTTGGTTGAAATGCAAATAGTTGGTTTTCTTCCTAAATCAACTATAAAAAAGTGAAGAAAAGTGAAAATTGAATTTTCAATAGTAGAATTTTCAACTATTAAAAATTGATTTAACTGTTGAAAAATTAACTATTTTGCTGAAAATTCATCTTTCTTGATTGAAAATTAAATTTTTTGTTAAGAATTCATTTTTTTTTAGATTTTTGGCTGTGAAGTCTGTCGTTACCAAAAGTTATTTTAAAACTAAATTTCTCCTGAAAATTCATATTTTTATGTGGAAAATTTAACTGAAATCTTTTTAGGTTGAAAATTCAACAATTCTTTGAAAGTCTGTCTTTTCGATTAAAAAATTCATCTGTTTTATCAGAAAATTAATCTTTTATGGATAAAAAGCAAATCTTTGGTTGAAAACTAATCTTCTTTGGTTGAGGATTCAACTATTTTGTTGAAAATTCGTCTTTTTTAATTGAATTCAACGGTTTTTGATTTTAAATTAAAATCTATTTTGGTTGAAATATCCACTGTTACATTATTCGACTTTGAAGATTCATCATTTTAGTACAAAAATGAGCTATTTTGTTGAAAACTCGTTTTTTGTTTGTTTGAAATTAATTTTTCAACTGAAAATCTAACTTTTTCATTTTGTTGAAAATTGATCTTTGTTAGTTGAAAATTTGTCTTTTTTGGTAGAAAAGTAATCTTTTTGTTTGAAATTTCCTCTTTTTTTGTTAAAAATGCAACAATTTGGTTGAAAATTAACTTTTTTGTTGAAAATTCACATTTTCGGGTTGAAAATTCAACTTTTTTAGAGAAAATTCATCTTTTGGCTTGAAAGTTCAACAATTAGGGTGAACTTTTTTTCTTCCGTGACTGAAAAGATTTTATTTCCAAAAATTGGTCTTTTTCTGTTAAAAATTAATTTCTTTTACCGAAAAGTTAACTTTTCCATTTTTGGTTGAAAGATTTTTTTTTTAGTTGATAATTTGTCTTTTTTGGTAAAAAACTAACCATCTTGCTTTGAAATTGCCTCTTTTTTGGTTAAAAATGCAGCATTTTGGTCAAAAATTAACTTTTTTTTTAAATTCAACTGTTTTATAGAAAATTCGTCTTTTTGCTTGAAAGTTCAACAATTTGGATGATTTTTTTTCTTTCTTGACTGCAAAAACTTTCTTTGTTAAAAATTGATCTTTTTTTTTTTAAGAATAATTTTTTTTGCTGCAAAATTTAACTTCTCTATTTTTGGTTGAAAATTGATAGTTTTTAGTTGAAAATTCAACAGTTTGCTTGAAAATTAATATTTTTTGGCAGAAATTTAATCTTTTTTGGTTGAAATGTCACCCATTACATTATTTGTTAAGAATTCTTTTTTGTGGGTTGAAAATTTAAGTATTTCGTTTAAAATTGAACTATTTTGTTAAAAATTTTATTATTTTCTTGACAAATCAAGTTTTTGGTTGAAAATTCAACTGTTTTACAGAAAATTCTTCTTTTAGCTTGAAAGTTCAACAGTTTGGATGAATTTTGTTTACTTCCATGACTGGAATCTCTTTATTTGTTAAAAATTGGTCTTTTTTTCTTAAAAAATTAATTTTTTTTTTTACTAAAAATTTAACTTTTCCATTTTTGTTTGAAAATTGATCGTCTTCAGTTGAAAATTCAACAGTTTGGTTAAAAATTCTGTTATTTTCTTTAAAAGTTCGTCGTTTTGGTTTGATAATTCATCTCTTTTAGTAGAAATTTGATTTATTTTTTGGTTGAAAGGTCACCCATTACAGTTTTTGTTAAGAATTCAACTTTGTCGTTTAAAAATTTAAGTATTTGGTTAAAAATTTAACTATTTTGTTGAAAATTTTATTATTTTCTTGGCGAATCAACTCTTTGGTTGAAAAGTCGACTGTTTTACAGAAAATTCGTCTTTTGGCTTGAAATTTCAACAGTTTGGATGAATTTTCTTTCATGACTGAAAAGATTTTGTTTTTAAAAATTGGTCTTTTTGAGAAAAATTAATTTTTTTACTGAAAACTTAACTTTTCCATTTTTTGTTGAAAATTGATCTTTTTTAGTTCAAAATTCAACAGTTTGGTTAAAAATTGTTTTATTTTGTTGAAAGTTCCTATTTTTGGTTTGACAATTCATCTCTTGTAGCAAAAATTTTATTAATTTTTTTGTTAAAATATCACCCATTATATTATTTGTTAATAATTCATCTTTGTGGGTTGAAAATTTAAGTATTTGGTTACAAATTTAACTATTTTGTTGAGAATTGTATTATTTGGTTGAAAATTCAACTGTTTTACAGAAAATTCGTCTTTGGGCTTGAAAGTTCAACAAGTTGGATGAATTTTGTTTTCTTCCTTAACTGAAAAGTCTTTATTAGTTAAAAATGTTGCCTTTTTTTTCCTAAAAATTAATTTTTGTACTAAAAATGTAACTGTTCCATTTTTCTGTGAAAACTGATCTTTTTTAGTTGAAAATTCAACAGTTTGAATAAAAATTAAAAATTATTTAATTTTGTTGAAAGGTCGTATTTTTGGTTTGATAATTCATCTCTTTTAGCAGAAATTTGATTTATTTTTTGGTTGAAATGTCACCTATTAAATTTTTTTGTTAAGAATTCATCTTTTTAGGTTGAAAATTCAAGTATTTGGTTAAAAATTTAACTATTTTGTTGAAAATTTAACTATTTTAATAGAAATATGCATTTTATCCTTCCAGGGCTTTTTCCGCTACTCGGCAATGCTGCTATGAACGTAAGACCTTCTTTGCTAACCGTTTATGAAACTCATTTTGTACCTCTGGGTGAAAGATTGAGACCTGGACTGAGCGGATTTCTCAGTGGGGTTCTACCTGGCTTAGAAGAGGGTTCGGATCATTTTGAGAGGTAATATTTAATATTATTTCCGAGAAAATACTGATTTTATTTTTATTTTTTAGTAAAAAAAAAATTTTCAAACAAAAAATTTGTGAAATCCTTTAAAGAGCTAGTTCTTCGGGCGGGCCAAAATACATATTTTTTGAAAATCAAAAGTGGCTAGTACTGAAAAATTTCTATGTGTTATTGCAAATAAAAACCTTGAATGACCTTTATAAATTTATTTTATGTACAGTTTTTGATATTAAATTACATATAATAAAAAATTAAAATAAAAAAAGTATAACTTGTTCATTTAAAAAAATTTTGAAAATGAAGAAAGCATTGGATACCAAAAAGTATATATAAAAAATCACCATAATATTTGTATCCATATAAATGTTTTTTTTAATTTTCAAAATGAAATATTTTTAGCCTCATTGCTAAACCGAAGGACCATTTTTTATTTGAAAAAGTCATTAGCATTTTTTATTTGCAATAATAAAATTCCATTTTTTATATTTTTGCCATTTATTTTATTACAAGGTTTTATTTTTAATTTGGGTTATTTCACAGTGGGACAAGAAAGGCTTTTCTGGACAGATTAGTCTAGAGATTATAATTTTTATTCGATTTCAGCGCTTAAAAAAAAATAAAGTTAGTTAAATTTCAGAGAGCTTTTTTGAAATTTATTTTTCATTTAACAACGAAATTGACGTTAAAAAACTCTTTTTTTAAGAAACGATCCCATTTTTTTCAACTATTCATATTTATCTAAAACATTCTGAAATCAGTAAATGCACTCTTTATAAATAACATCCAACAGGTTACAATATTTAAAAACATTTCCTTATTTTTTATTTAAAGATTAATGAAACTTAAAAACAATGCTTGTTTTTTTCAATCCAAAGTAATTATTAATGTTATAAAAAAATTCAATAAACAAATGCATATCTTAGTCTTTTTTCTAAAGACTTCGCTCATTTAACAGAATTAATCGAAAATGATTTATTAGGAAATATTATTTATTAGGAAACTTTGTCAAGCAACAGTATTTGTTAATTTTTTAAATAAATTGTATAAAAAATGCAGATTTTCGTACATTTTCAACTGGCTGATTTCGTTTTTTTCAACGGAATCAATTTTAAATTACTTGGCCATATACCTTTCTTATAATATTTTATCAATAAGCGAAAATTGTTTTTTTTTATATATAATTTAAAAAAATTATACATGTTGGTTAAAAATTCACGATTTTTTCGACGATTTTTTTTCACGAAATTTAACGATTTTTATCTGGTAGTAAAACCTCATACATATTATTTTTGTCAACAAAATGTTATTCATTTTTTTTTAACAAACGAAGTCTTTAGAGCGTTATATGACTAAGATTTGTTCATAAAATTAACAATTACTTTTTAAAAACGGTAACCAAGCACTTTTCTTACTTAAATAACTTAAATACTAAATATTTTTAATCTTGAATTAGCACTTTCACTTATTAATTTGTTGAGAAAAAATAAAAAAATTTATTAAATGTCGTAACCTGCTGAATATTATTTTTGAGGAGTGTTTTTACTGATTTCATGATGTTTTACATAAATATGTGTATTTGCAAAAAATGGGATTGTTTATTAGAAAATTTTTGTTTAAAGTTTTTTGGTAAAAATTCGACTGTTTTGTAGAAAATTTCAAATTATTCAGGTTTTATTTTAAAAGAGTAATTTTAAGTTTTTAAGATTTCAATAATCGTCGAAAAAGAATCTAGAAGATTTTAAGACAATTTTTTTAATGTTTGCAAGATTTAAAAAAATAGATTAATTTAAGATTTCGGGAAAAATTTTAATTGATTTTTTATTTTGGAAAGTTAATTAGAAGAAAATATTTAAAAATATATTAGCAAATTTCGAATGATTTCTTAAAATCTCGAAAAAGAATGTAGAAGATTTTAAAGAACAATTTTTCAGTTTTGCAAAACTACAACATTTTAGAAAAAAAATTCGTTTAAACTCAAAAAAAGATTTCAACAGATTTAAAACAAGATGTAGATTTTTGAAGATTTCAAATAAAAAATTTAGAAGCTTTTTAAGAATTTTTAAAAGTTTCAAGAGAATAAAAAAAGTTTTTCAAGATTTCTGGGAACATTTTTAATGTTCTTTTTTTATTTACAAAAATTTATTTAAAGAGAATATTTGAACAGATTTCCAAACATTCCAGACGATTTCGAAAATTGTCAGAAAAGAATCTGGAAGATTTTAATACAATTTTTTTAATGTTTGCAGGATTGAAAAAAAATGAGGAAAACTGAATTATTTCAAAAGATGTTTCGAAGTTTTCAAAATTTTCAAAGATTTTAAGAAAATAATTTTTTTCTAAGATTTCTGAAAAAATTTGCATTCATTTTTTTATTTTTTTAAATTAATTAGAAGAGAATATTTAAAAATATATTAACAAATTTTAAATGATTTCTTAAAGTCTCAAAAAAGCATCTAAAAGATTTTAAAGAGCAATTTTTCAGTTTTGCAAAACTACAAAATTTTAGAAAACATTCGAATAAGTTTAAAAGATATTTTAAAGTTTTGAAAAAATATAAAAATGATTTTAAACTTAAAAAAAGATTTCATCAGATTTAAAACAAGATGTAGATTTTTGAAGATTTCGAATAAAAAATGTAAAAGCTTTTCAAGAATCTTTAAAAATTTCAAGAGAATAAACAAGATTTCTTAAGATTTCTAGGAAAGTTTTTAATGATTTTTTCTATTTACCAAAATTTATTTTAAGATAATATTTAAAAAGATTTTCAAACATTCTAAAAGATTTCGAAAATTGTCAGAAAAGATTCTGGAAAATTTGAAGGCAATTTTGTTAATTTTGCAGAATTTTTGTAAAATTTTAGGAAAAATTTGAAAAGATCTCAAGATAATACAAAATTTTTCTTAAGATTCCTGGAAATATTGAAATTGATTCTTCATTTTGAAAATCAATTTTAAGAGAATATTTAAAAAGGTTTTAAAAGGTTACAAAATATTTTCGAATTTTTCAAAAACCAATATGGAAGATTAATAAAATATTTTTATTTTATTTTCCAAGCGTCAAAAAGTCAATATTTTTTTAAGTGACTCAATAAAATTGTTTAACATCCTGTAAGATAAAAAAAAATCTTAGAATTTTTCTAGACGCCTTTTCGACATATCTGAAATCTTAAAAATTTTTTTTGAATTTTGTCGAGAAACCAAGGAAAATTATAATTATATAACCTTAAAGCAAATAAATACAAATATTTAAAAAATAATTGTTGTGTTCTGTATTAAAAATCGTTTTTCCTTCAAATGATAATTTGCCTAAGTTTTTTTCCTTTCTTCATTGAAAAATATTTTTTTGGTTGAAAATTTAACACTTTTTTTAAATTCGTCTTTATGGTTTGAAAATTAATCTCTTTTGGTGGAAATTTCATATTTTTTATTAAAATTTCAACTGTTTGGATTAAAATTCAAATCTTTTTGATTAAAAATTAACATCTCTTTAGATTGGAATATCAACAAATTGATCTATTTTTATTTGAAATATAACTATTTGGTTGAAGATTAACTTTTTTGTTGTAATTTTGTTTGATGTATCTGAAATGTTTAAAAATCTTTTTGAATTTTCTTAAGAATCTTAGGAAAATTATATTTATATATCCTTAAAAACAAATAAATAAATAAACCTAAAAATGAATATTCGAAATTTTTATTTTGTATTAAACATTTTTCTTCTCAAATTGAAAGATAGCACACGCGCGATTATTAATGCCAGTAGTTTAAAAAAATGGGATCATTTTTTTTTAATTTATAAAATGTCAATTTTATTGTTAAATAAAGAATAATGCAAATATTTAAAAATCGGCTCTCGCAAATCTCTTTGAAATGTAGTTGTCTTTCATTTTTGTCCAGAAAAACATTTTTTGCCACATTGTGTGTCGGTTGAGTCGTTTTTTTCAAGCTTTCTGTTTTTATTTTTTTAATTTGTCTAATTCTGGTTTATAAAACTTGTTTCCAGGACCAATTCTCTATTAGAAAAAGTGTGCGAAGGTGTAGGCGCTGAGCACTTTTATGCATGTTTGTGGGACTGCCTGGCCTCAAATTCTGGAATTCGATTGCCGGCAATATCTTTCGTGTTGTCCCATTTCAACAAGAAACTGCTAATGGAGGATCAGCTCTACATTATGGGAACAAAAGTTGAAATAATGGTAAAATCTGTCCATCTTTGATTTCAACCGTTTTTTAAATAATTAGATAAATTTTTATCTTTTTCAATTATGATATCATTCAGTTTAAAATGCGTAATTCGAAAATCTTCCACTTTAAACAATTTCCATTCCAGATTTTAATTTTTAAGTGTAAATTTTAATTAAAAGAATTTTAAAATGCAGTTTTAAAGACTTAAACAATTAAAAATTAGAAGAGTTTGAAATCGAAGATTTTGGATTAAAAAGTGAGTAATAATTGATTTTACAAGACGATTCGGAATCAGTTTACAATTTTAGAATTTCCAGATTTCAATTTTAAAATAACTTCAAAATATTATATTCATAATCAAAGGCTTTTATTGAATTTCAAATATTCTTTCAGTCTAAAATATTCCATTTTCAAACCATTCAATTTGAAATTTTTTAATTAAGAAAAAAAAAATTAATTAATATTTAGAAATATCTGACTGCTCTTTTAAAATCAGTAATTATAAATCAAATATTCAAAACTAAACACAAAAAACTAAACTTTAAATTTTAAATTTTTCTATTAAAAAAAAAACTTAATTTGTGAGTCAAATTATTGAATTTTGATGTATAAATAACAATTGAACACCTATTATTTTTAGAAAAAATTCGATTAAGTTGAACACATTTTTTGAGTTTTGAAAAAATTCAAAATTATTTTAATTTTTTTTTAATTTGCAAATAGCCCACGGCCTAATTTAAAACAAAATATAAATTTTTGCAGATTTCCAACAAAAAATTAAGAAGCCTTTTAAGAATTGTGAAAGGCTTCAAAAGAATAAAAAACATTTTCTTAAGATTCCTAGGAAAATTAAAAATTATTTTTTCTTTTAAAAAAATTAATTTCAAGAGAATATTTAAAAAGATTCCGAAAGATTTACAAAATTGTAAAAAATGAATGTGGAAGATTTTAAGGAAATTTTTTCAATTTGGCAGGAAAAATTCGAATCATTTTAAAAGATATTTAGAAGTTCTGAACAAAATTTCAAAAATAATTTAAAATGCGAAACAATGTAAAACAACATTACATTTTTCAAGATTTTGAAATAAAATTTTGAAGCATTTTAAGGATTTTTAAACTATTTGAAATAACAAAATTTAACTTTTAATTTAAAGGGATTTCAAAAGATTTGAAAGGTTTTGAAATATTTTAGGGCATTTTTAATATATTTTAATAATTTGATGTGATTTCTAAATTTCTAAAAGATTTTAGTTTTTTTTTAAATTCAAAGGAATTCTCGAGAGATTTAAAAAGTTTAGATGGATTATTAAAAGATTTCAAAGGATTTGAAATATTTTAGAGTATTTTAAAAGACTCTACGGAATTTTTAATAATAGGTTTCAATAATTTGAAGGGATTCCAAAGGATTTGAAAAATTTTAGGGCATTTTTAAAAATTCTATGGAATTTTTAAGAGATTTAAAAAGTTTAGATGGATTTTTAGAAGATTTCGAAGCATTTGAAATATTTTAGGGTATTTTAAAAGATTTCAAGGAATTTGTAATAGTTTTCAATAATTTGAAGGGATTCCAAAGGACTTGAAAGATTTTAGCCTTTTTTTTTAATTCCAAGGATTTTTCGAGGTCTATACCTATTTCTGAATTGTATTTGAATTTTTTTGAAATATTTCAGGGTATTTTTAAAGATTTCGAGAAATTTTTAATAGATTTCAATAATTTAAAGGAATTTAAAAGATTTTAGGGTATTTTTAACACTTCTAAGGTATTTTCAAGAGCTTATAATTTGTAATATTTTTGGTAATTTAATAATATTCCAGGGAATAATTAATTTAATTAATTTTAAAGGATTTCAAAGCGTTTGAAATATTTTAGGATAAAGAATTTTCTAGAATTTCGGAAGATATGTAGGACCTATAAAGTTTTAAAATATTTAAAAAGATTTCTCTTTATTTTTTAAGATTTCCGAGGATTTCAATGATATTAAGGGATTTTAAAGCTCTCAATCTATTTTAATATATTTTCCAGAAATTCTGGAAATATCATCATAGAATTTCACGGGATTTTATAATATTTTAGTGGATTTTAAAGAATTTATTCACGAGAAGTGAGGTATTTTGTATGATTTCAAAGGATTTGAAATATTTTAGGGATTTAAAAAAAATTCCGATCAATTTTTTTATTAATTTCATTAATTTGAAGGGATTTCAGAGCGTATGAAATATTTTAGGATAAAGAATTTTCTAGAATTTTGGAAGATATTGAACAATTTCACAGGACTTATAAGGTTTTAAGATATTTTAAAAGATTTTTCTTTATTTTTTAAGATTTCCGAGGATTTCAATGATTGTAATGGGTTTTTAAAGCTCTAAAGGTATTTTTACTAAATTTTCCAAAATTTTAAAGAATTTACTCACGAGGAATGAGCTATTTTGTAGGGTTTCAAAGATTTGAAGAGATTTTAAATTATTTTTTGGAATTCACCCTGAATTCTTATTAATTTTTTCTTTTGAATTTTTTGAATTTTTCAAAGTTTTTATTTAATTTATCCTGAGAGTCAATTGATAAAATGATCAATTGATTAAAAATATGTTAAGGTATTTTTTGAAATACCTTGGCATTTTCAAGAACTGTACAAAATTTAAGAGTATTTCAAATAATTTTGAAGATTTGGAAATATTTTAGTTTATTTTAAAAAACTACAAGTAATTTTTGATTTACTTCAGTAATTTAATGGGATTTCAAAGGAATTGAAATATTTTAGGGTATTTCAAAAGATTCCCAGGCATTCTCAAGAGCTTTAAACAATTTCACGGGATGTCTTAAGAGTTTTAATAATTTTAAGGGATTTAAAAAAATTTGCATGCGATTTTTAAGAATTTCCTAGAATTTCGGAAAATATATAAGGATTTTACAGGACCTATAAGGTTCTAAGATATTTTCAAAAATTTTAAGGGATTTTTTAAGATTTTTTTAATGATTTCAATCATTTGAAGGGATTTTAAAAGCTATCAAGGTATTTTAATAAATTTTTCAGGATTTTTGGAAATATCAAATTTCATAGAACTTCATAGGATATTATAATATTTTAATGGATTTCAAAGAATTCATTCACAAGAAGTGAGGGATTTCGCAGGGTTTCAAAGATTTCAAGAGATTTTCAAATATTTTTTGCAATTTATTTGGAATTCGCCCTGAATTCTTATTAATTTATCCTGAATTCTTTTAAATTCTTCTAAATTCACTCAATTCTACTCAATCCAATGGATTTTAAAAAAGTTTTTCTTTAATTCTTCTTGAAGTTTTTAAAATTCACCTTAAATTCTTAGGCATTTCATCAAATTCTTTTAAATTCTCTTTAATTTTTCTAAACTCATTTCAAACTTACTCATTTCAATGATTTTTTTATATTCTTGAATTGTTTGGAATTCACTTGATTGTTTTGTAAATTCAGTTTCATTTTTTATGAATTTTATCGAATTCTTCTCATTTTCCATAAATTCCTCTAAATTCACTCAAATTTTATTATAATCAATGGAATTTTTTCGATTTTAAACATTTTTTCCGATTCATTTGAATTGTTTTGTAGTCATTAGTCTTTCCTTTGGTTAGAAATTAGTAGGGTTTCAAAGATTTGAAGATATATTACATTTTTTTTGGAATTCACCCTGAATTCTTTTAAATTCTTTGGAATTCTCTTGAATTTTTCTAAGCTCATTTCAAAGTTAATGAATTGAATGAAGTTTTTTCATATTTTAAAATTATTTTCAATTCATTTGATTTTTTTTAAATTCACCTTGAATTTGTATGAATTTCATTAAATTTCATCGAATTCTTCTCGTTGCCCTTAAATTCCTCCAAAGTAATTTCAGTTTCACGGAAATCAATCGAATTTTTTCCAGCCCATTTGAATTCTTTTGAATTTAACTTGAATGTCTTTGAAATCTTATGAATATATCCTGAATTTGGTACCCTTTGAGCGTGAAAAAAGTACCCTATGAGCGTGAAAAAATGACCCTTTGGTCCCTATATTTTATCCCATAGGGACTGTGAGGCCTGTAAAATCTGTCCATCTTTGATTTCAACCGTTTTTTAAATAATTAGATAAATTTTGATCTTTTTCAATTATGATATCATTCAGTTTAGAATGTGTAATTCGAAAATCTTTGACTTAAAAAATACTCCATTTTAGATTTTAATTTTTAAGTGTACTTTTTAATTAAAAGAATTTCAAAATGCAGTTTTAAAGACTTGAACAATTAAAAATTAGAAGCGTCTGAAATCGGTGAATAATAATTCATTTTACAAGACGATTCGGAATCAGTTCACAATTTTAAATTTTCCACATTTTAGCGTTAAAAATTAAACTCTTTCAATTGGAAAGTCTTATTAGTTAAACAAATGTCAATGCCCGATTGAAACTTTATAAGCTATTTTCAATTTAAAAATAAATTCAAAATATTATATTCATAATTAAAGACTTTTATTAAATTTCAAATATTGTTTCAATCTAAAATGTTCCATTTTCAAACCATTCAATTTGAAATTTTTTAATTAAGAAAAAAAAACAATTAATTAATATTTAGAAATATCTGACTGCTCTTTTAAAGTCAGTAATTATAAATCAAATATTCAAAACTAAAAACAAAAAACTAAACTTTGAACTTTACATTTTTAATTGTTATATTTAAAAAAAAAATTAATTTGTAAGTCAAATTATTGAATTTTGATGTATAAATAACAATTGAACACCTATTATTCTTGGCGAAAATTCGAGTAAGTTGAAAAGATTTTTTGAAAAAATTCAAAATTATTTAAATTTTTTTTAAATTTTCAAATAGCCCACGGCCTAATTTAAACCCAAATATAGATTTTTGCAGATTTCCAACAAAAAATTTAGAAGCTTTTTAAGAATTGTGAAAGGCTTCAAAAGAATAAAAAACATTTCCTTAAGATTCCTAGGAAAATTAAAAATAATTTTTTATTTAAGAAAATTAATTTCAATAGAATATTTAAAAAGATTTCGAAAGATTTACAAAATTGTAAAAAAATGAATGTGGAAGATTTTAAGGAAATTATTTCATTTTGGCAGGATTTTAAAAAAATGTTAGGAAAAATTCGAATCATTTTAAAAGATATTTAGAAGTTCTGAAAAAATTTCAAAAATAATTTAAAATGCGAAACAATGTAAAACAACATGTACATTTTTCAAGATTTTGAAATCAAATTTTGAAGCATTTTAAGTATTTTTATACTATTTAAAATAATAGAATTTAACTTTTTATTTAAAGGGATTTCAGAAGATTTGAAAGGTTTTGAAATATTTTAGGGCATTTTTAATATATTTCAATAATTTAAAGTGATTTCTAAATTTCTAAAAGATTTTAGTTTTTTTTAATTCAAAGGAATTCTCGAGAGATTTAAAAAGTTTAGATGGATTATTAAAAGATTTCAAAGGATTTGAAATATTTTAGAGTATTTTAAAAGACTCTACGGAATTTGTAATAATAGGTTTCAATAATTTGAAGGGATTCCAAAGGATTTGAAAAATTTTAGGACATTTTTAAAAATTCTAAGGAATTTTTAAGAGATTTAAAAAGTTTAGATGGATTTTTAGAAGATTTCGAAGCATTTGAAATATTTTAGGGTATTTTAAAAGATTTCAAGGAATTTTTAATAGTTTTCAATAATTTGAAGGGATTCCAAAGAATTTGAAAGATTTTATTGTATTTTTAAAAAGTCCATGGAATTTCTAAGAAATTTAAAAAGTTTAAATGGATTTTTAAAGATTTTAAAGGATTTGAAATATTTTAGGTTATTTTAAAATATTCCAAGGATTTTTTAAATAGTTTTCAATAACTTAAAGTAATTCCAAAGGACTTGAAAGATTTGAGGATATTTTTAAAAATTCGAAGGAATTTTCAAGAGATTTAAAAAGGTTAGAGGGATTTCAAGAGATTTGAAATATTTTAGGGCATTTAAAAAGGTTCCAAAGTATTTTATAATATTTCCAAGGATTTCAATGATTTTAAGGTATTTAAAAGTTATCAAGATATTTAAATTCAATGAACTTATTAACAAAGTTTGAGGGATGTAGTGATTCAAAGGTTTTTAAATATTTAAGGTATTTCCAAAGATTTAAGGAAATATTAAAAAGAATCTCCAATGAATTTTCAGTTGATTTCCACATTTTTAAAGGATTACAAAGAATTTAAAAGATTTTTTTAGGATTTTAGGATTTCAAAATATTTTAAAGAATTTGATATATCTCATGGTATTTTTAATATCTTTCAATAATTTCAAGTGATTTCAAAATGTTTTCAAAGATTTTTTAGGGTATTTTTAAAAATTCCAATGAATTTTTAATGGATTACAAATATTTGAGAGTATTTCTAATAATTCTAAGGAATTTTCAAGAGCTTCAAAAACTGTCAAGGGATTTAAAAAGATTTTAAAGGACTTGAAATATTTTAGGGTATTTTAAAAGATTCCAAGAAACGTTTAATAGGTTTCAATAATTTGAAGGGATTTCAAAGGATTTGAAATATTTTTCGGAATTTTACAAGGTTTTAAGGAATTTTGAATTGATTTCAATAATTTAGGAAATATCAGATTTCATGCCATTTCACGGCTTTTTATAATATTTCAACGGATTTCAAAGAATTTATTCATGAGGAATAATTTTAATAATTTTAAAAGATATTTGGAAGGTTCCGAAATTTATGTTAAATTAAAACAAAAAATTTAGGGAAAATTCGAATTATTTTAAAAGATATTTAGAATGTTTAGAAGTTTTGAAAAAATAAAAAAATAATTTAAAGTTTCAAAATATTTATAAAAAGTTTTCAACAAAATGTAAGTTTTTTGAAGATTTCAAAAAAAATATTCGAAACATTTTAAGAATTTTGAAAGGTTTCAAGAAAACAACAAACTTTTTGTAAGAATGCTGGGAAAATTAATAATGTTTTATTTTATTCAAAAAAAAATTAATTTTTAAAGGAAATTTCACAAAATGTCAAAAGGTTTCTAAAAATTTCGAAAATATTTGGCAGTTTGAAAGATCTTTCAGAATTCTTCTCTGGGTAGAAATTTCATCTTTTCGGTTTAAAATATAATTGTTTTGTTAAAAATTAATCTATTTTGGTTGAGAATTTAACTATTTTGTTGAAAATTATTCTTTTCTGGTTGAATTCAACTGTAATTTGTTAAAAATTGATTATTTTGTTGAAAATTTAGTTATTTCGATGAAATTTCTTCTATTTTTGTTGAAAATTCATTTTTTTAACTGAAAATTTAACTTTTCGATTTTTGGTTGAAAATGAATCTTTTTTTGATGGAAAATTTTGGTATTTTGTTAAAAACTCGTCTTTTTTGTAGAAAATTAATGTTTTTGGTTGATAATTCTTCTTTTTAGTAGAAAATTAAATTACTTGATAAAAATGACTTTTGTTGTTGTTGAAAATTCATATTATAGGATTGAAAATTCAACTGTTTGATTAAAAATTCAACTATTTGGTTAAAAAATGAACTGTTTGGTTTAAAATTAACTTTCCCGTTGAAAATTCATATTTTCTGGTTAAACCGTTAAACTATTTTGTCGAAAATTCGTCTCTTTTGGTAAAAGTTTAATCTTTTTTGGTTAAAAATGTAACTGTTTTTAAAAAAATTTCAACAACAAATTTTTTTTTTAAGATTTTAAAAGAAAATTTAGAAGTGTTTTAAGATTTTTGAAATGTTTTAAGAGAATAAAAAAATGTTCTTAAGATCCATGGAAAAATGTTAAATTATCTTTTATTTTGAAAAATTAATTTTAAGGGAAAATGAAGAATTTCGAAAAAGAATGAAAAATATTTAAAAACCAAATTTTCTAATTTTGCAAGATTATAAAAATTTAGGAAAAAGTGTTAATAGTTTAAGTTTAGAAAATTTGTTTGAATCCATTATTGTTTCCGAGTTAAAAATTCGTCTTTTTCGTTCGAAAACTAATCTTCTCCGTTGAACATTCTTCTTTTTATGGTTAAAAAATCATTTTTTTAACTAAAAATTTAACTTTTCCCGTATTTTATTGTAAATTTATCTTCTTTTGTTGAAAATTGAACTATTTATATTAAAAATTCATGTATTTTGATAAAAAATTGTTTTTTTTTTTTATAGAAAATTAATATTCTTGAGTAAAAATTCAACTACTTGATTGAAAATTGAACTTTTTTGTTAAAAATTCATTTTTTTTCTGAAGATGCATAATTTTAGTGGAAAATTGATCTTGTTTAGTTGAAAATTGAATTTTGTATGGTTGAAAACTCATGTATTTTGTGAAAATTCGTCTGTTTGGTTCAAAATTAATAGTCATTGTTGAAAATGCAACAATTATTTTAAAAGGTATCCTTTTTGGTTGAGAAGTCAATTGTTTTGTTGAAATTGTTTTTTTGTTTTGTTATTTTAGTATTCCATTTTTGATTTTAAATTTGTCTTTTTTAGTTTAAAATTCATCCTTCTGGTAAATTTATCTTTTTCGATAGAAACTGAATCATCTTGGTTGAAAATTCAACAATTTTCTTAAAAAGCAATCCTTTTTCGTTGAAAATTAAGATTTAATTTACAAAAACTGACTTGAGGACCCCTAAATATTTTTTTTTAATTCTGCGATAAATCAGGGGTCATTTTGACACTAAAAGGAACACTCTCTAGAGGCGCCATTCAAGAAAAAAATACTTTTTTTTGGATCAGACTAGTCTTGATAAAATTCTATTTAATTTTCTGAAATAGAAACTTGATTAAAAAATTATAATTGGTGCTCTATGGCGTAAACATGATCTCCTTCAGAAGTTATCAAGAAATTGCTTTTTTAGTTCCTTTAACTTTTGCAATATCGCTGTTTTTAGCAAGTAAAGTCTCATTATTGTTATCTTCTCGAGACTATCAAGTTCTTGTCATTATCTACGAGTTTAACGTCCATTTAATCTCGAATGTTAATAAACCTGGGAGAGTGACTCACTGTTTTTATCAGAATGAACAGTTAATGCAATATTTTGAAGATTTTTGCTAATCTTATATCATACAAATGATTTTATCGTTCAGTTTTATTGAGTGATTAGATCTTACCTCAATCGACAAAATAGGGAAATGAATCATGAGATTAGATGAATTGGTACGAAGATTACGATTTTTAGATTTAAAAAAAATATGGCTTCAATTGGATAAATGAAAAATGTATTTTTTTATACAAATAAATAATAAAAGTTTATGGTTTATTTATGAAACAAAGTAAAACTATTTATTTTAATCACTGGTCAGTTTTTCTTGCGTAGTTTTGAATTTCACAAATTTGAGTTTTCAACTAATAAGATAAATTTTTAACCAAAAATGAAATAGTTCAATTTGCAACCAAAATGATAAATTTTCAATCAAATAGTTCAAGTTTCAACTAAAAAAGGTAAATTTTCAACAGAAAAGAAAAATTCGTTTAAAAAAAAAATCCAACTGGAAATGAATTTTCAACAACAAAAAATAAATTTTCAACCAAAAATGGATAAGATCAGTTTTCAGATAAAAAATGAAATTTTCAATAAAATAGTTCTATTTTCAATCAAAGAAATGAATTTTCAACTAAAAAAGATAAATTTTCAGTTAAAAAATAAATTTGTAACCAAGAAAACAATAAATTTCAACAGAATAATTAAATTTACAACCAAAGCAAGGAATTTATAAATAAAAAGAATACTATTCTACCAAAGAAGATGAATTTTATACAAAATATTTGAATTTTCAACTAAAATAGATACATTTTTAACGAAATATAGAATAGTTCAATTTTCAGTAAAAGAAACGAATTTTTAAACTAAAAAGTATAATTAAAAAAATGGAATGTTTAAATATTCAGTAAACATGTTATTTTGAAATTAATCAATGTTGTTGATGATCAAATATTAAATATTCAGTTTGAAAAATTAATTTTTAACAACAAAAAATTATTTTTTAACAAAATCGGTATATTTTCAACCATTTTCAAACAAGCCGAATAATATTCTACCAAAAAAGACGAGTTTTCAATAAAATACATGAATTTTCAACCATATAGTTGAATTTACAACTAAAAAATATAAATTTTTAACCAAAAATTGAATAGTTTTATTTTCAGTTTAAAAAAATAATAATTTTCTACCAACAAAGCTGAACTTTCAACACCATAGTTGAATTTTCAACTAAAAAAGATAAATTTAAAATAAAAAAAAATGTTGACAAAGAAAAAAAATAAATAAATTTCAATAAAATAGTTAAATTTTCAAACAAAGAAATGAATGTACAAACACAAAGAATATTCTACCAAAAAAGACGATTTTTCTTCAAAATACATGAATTTGCAATCACATAGTTGAATTTTCAACTAAAAAATTTAAATTTTTAACCAAAAAGACGAATTTTCAACTAAAAAAAAAATTAATTAAAAAAAAAACGTATTTTGAGCAAATTAGATAAATTTTCAAACAAAAATGATAGTTACATTTTTAGTTTAAAAAATTAATTTTTAACGATAAAACAACATTCATTTATCATAATGGATCCATTTTCATCGAAAGAAATGAATTTTTAACCACATAGTTGAATTTTCAACTAAAAAAGATAAATGTTCAAGCCAAAGAAAAACCAATTTAAAAAATAGTTAAATTTTCAACAAAAGAAATGATTATTTAATCAAAAGACTCGAATTTATAATAAAATACATAGATTTTATACTAAATGGTTGATATTTCAATTAAAAAAGACAAATTTTTAACCAAAAATGAAATAGTTAAATTTTCAGTTAATCAGTTTTCAACGACAACAAAAAAAAACGAATTTTCAGCAAAATAGTTAAATTTTCAACTAAAGAAATGAATTTACAAACAAAAAGAATAATAATCTACTGAAACAGGCGATTTTTTTTCAAGATACATGAATTTTCAACCACATAATTTAATTTTCTAGTAAAATTTCCAGTAAAAAAGAAATAAATAATTTTTAACAAAAAAAACGAAGTTTCAACAAAATATTAAAATTTTCAACCAAACAAATGAATTTTTAATCATAAAGATGGATTTACAAACAAATCATTTTCTACCAAAAAGATGAATTTTCAACTAAAAAAAAATTAATTTTCAACAACAAAAAAAACGAATTTTGAGCAAAATACATAAATTTTCAAACAAAAATGATATAGTTACTTTTTCAGTTTCAAAAATTAATTACCAACGAAAAAAAAATGTATTCAACGTAATAGTTCAATTTTTATCGAAAGAAATTAATTTTCAACAAAAAGGATACATTTTCAACAAGAAAAAATATATTTTTTATAACCATTTTGAAACAAGACAGAGAATAATAACTTACTACCAAAAAGACGAATTTTCAACTAAAAAAGGAATACATTATTTTTTATCATACAAAAAAAACGAATTTTCGAGAAAATAGTCAAATTTTTAACCAAATTAATTAATTTTCAACTAAAATAGATGAGATGTTAAATTTATGTTGATTGAATTTATGATGTTAAATTTTCAACTAAAAAGATGAATTTTCAAGCCAAAGAAAAAGTCATTTTAAAAAATAGTAAAATTTTCAACAAAAGAAGTGATTTTTTAACCAAACAAGACGAATTTTTAATAGAATATATGAATTTTCAAGCAAATGGTTGATATTTCTACTAAAAAAGACATTTTTTAAACCAAAAATGGAATAGTTAAATTTTCAGTTAATTAATTTTTAAATAAATTTGCACCAAAGTAGTTAAATTTACAGCCAAAATGATGAATCTTTAACAAGCAAATCATTTTTTAACAAATTAGTTCATCTTTCAACAAAACAGTTTGTATTTTCAACCGAAAAGATAAATTCTTAACGAAAAATTTATTAGTTGATATTTCAAACAAAAATGATTTAAAATTAAAAACCGTTAAATTCAACCAA
The DNA here is from genome assembly GCA_932195095.1 of Andricus curvator. Lineage (NCBI taxonomy): Eukaryota > Metazoa > Arthropoda > Insecta > Hymenoptera > Cynipidae > Andricus > Andricus curvator. Next base: position 52,748 of record CAKNYM010041603.1, read on the forward strand.
AAAGGACGAATTTTCAACAAATTAGTTAATTTTCAAAATAAAAAACATCCTCTGTTAACCAAAAATAAAATTTTTCACTTTAAAAAAATATATTTTCAACCGAAAAAAACAAATTGTCAACAAAATAGTTCAATTTTCAACCAAAGAGAAGAATCTTTAACCAATAAAATAAATTTATAACAAAGTATTTTAACTTTCAACCAAGTAGTTGAATTTTCAATAAAAAACAGTTGAATTCAAGCAAAAAATTATAATTTTCCAGGAACTTTAACTAGAACAGTTAATGCCATAATTTTTATATTTACGAATCACTATTTGACTTCATTTTTATTATTCCACGATACCGTTCGGCATAATTGTTTTTCCGAATTTCCATTTGGCATAATTTGTAGCATATCGAGTAAAATAATAAAATTTAAAAAAAAATTTTATGTTAACTGTCGATTTAGGAGAATAAAAATTATGGCAAATGATAATTGGGAAAAATAAAAAATAGGGCATATGGTTGTTCGGTAAAATAAAAATTATGATAAATATTAATTCGGTAAAATAAAATTTCTGTAAAATAGTATTTGGGTAGAATATAAAATTATATAAAATAGTAATTCGGTCCTATAATTTTCTGTAAATTAAATATGATGGAAAATAGAATTTGGGGGATATTCATGCACCTCAGTTTTTAAAATGAATATTTACCTGAAATGAAAAATAGACTTGCTCATTTATAATTGTTATTAAATAGTAATTAGTTAATTTTTTTTAAAGGTCTCCGCTATTTCTGCAGGAGTTCAGGACAGTTCTGTTTTGGTTCAGAGAAGTGCTTTGGATTTATTACTAGTTGGATTTCCGGTCCATAATAGCCAACTATGTCGCGAGTATATGGTTTCTTTATTAACAGCTGCTCTAGTCACAATTCTCAGGAGAGACATGAGTTTAAACAGGTAAACATCTTGGTCCCTATATCTTATATTATAAGGTTTTAAGATATTTTAAAAGATTTCACAGGATTTTAATAAGGTTTCCGAGGATTTTAATTATTGTAAGGGATTTTTAAAACTCTCAAGGTATTTTAATAAATTTTCCAGGTTTTCAGGATATATCATTAGTTTTCATAGAATTTCTTGGGATTTAATAATATTTTAGTGGATTTTAAAGAATTTATTCCACAAAAGTGAGTTATTTCGTAGGGTGGTTTAAAGGTTTGAAGCGATTTGAAATTTCTTTTTGGAATTCAACCAGAATTCTTATTAATTTATCCTGAACTCTTTAAATTCTTTTGAATTTTTTTAATTCATTCGAATTTCTCTAAATTTACTCAATTCTACTTAATTCAGTGGATTTTTTAAATCAAATTATTAGAAAGCGCATTGCGCCATTTTCGATTATTTCTCGAACCATCTCGAAATTACTCGAAACAATTTGAAACTATTGTTGTCGGGAAACCCGTGTTCGTGATTGTATAAAGCTTTAATTTTTGTTGCTATTTAAAAAAAGAGTCTGCAAACTTTAGGATTATGAGAAATGTAAGGTTATTTAAATACTAATTTCAATAATAATAAGCAATGGAACAAAGGTGCCCAGCACTTTGATATCAAAAATGTAATGTGTAGATTTTTGAAGATTTCTAAAAAAAGCTTTTTAATAATTTTAAAATGTTTCAAAAGAATGGAAAAAAATCTCAAAATTCCTGGGAAAATTTAAACTGATTTTTTATTTCGGAAAATGAATTTTAAGAGAAAATTGACAAAGATTTCGAAACGGTTTAAATTATTTCCTAAAATTTCGAAAAAGAATGTGGACGATTTTGAATCACAAATGTTCAATGAGCAAGATTAGAAAGTTTTATAAAAAATTTGAGTAAGTTTAAGAGATATTTAGAAGTTTTTAAAAGATTCAAAATTAATTTAAACTTGGAAAGCATTACAATAGTTACATTTATCAATATTTCGAAATAAAAATTTTGAATCTTTTTAAGGATTTTGAAAGGTTTCACAATATTAAAAACATTTTCTTCAAATTCATGGGATAATTAAAACGGACTTTTTATTTTGAAAAATTAATTCTAAGAGAATATTTGAAAAGACTTTAAAACATTTTAAAACATTTCCAAAATTGTCAAAATAGAATCTGGAAGATTTGAAAACAAATTTCTTCATTTTTCAAAACTTTAAGAAAAGTTTTAGAAAAATTTGAATAATTTTTTAAGATATTTAGAAGGTCAAGAAAACAAAAAACTTTTTTTGAAACTCCTGGAAAAAATTTTAATATCTTTATTTTGAGAAATTAATTTTTCAATAAAATTCAAATCAAGTTTAAAAGATATTTATTTTCAAAACTCCTAAAAGTCCTAAATATCTTTTTACCTGACTCGAATTTTTACTAAAATTTTACAAAATCCCGTAAAATAAAAAATTATACTTTTTCGACATATCTGAAATCTTCAAAAACCTTTTCGAAATTCCTTTAAGAATTTTACGAAAATGATATTTCTATAACCTTAAAACAAGTGAACAAATAAACCTAAAAAATAAATATTTATTCAAAATTTGTATTTTGTATTCAAAACTATTTATACCCTCAAATCATAATTTGGGTAATTTTTTTTTCTTGACTGAAAAACTTTTTTTTATTTAAAAATTCAACTATTTGGTTGAAAATTCGTCTTTCTGGTTTGAAAATTCATCTGTTTTGGTTGAGAATTCCACTGTTTTGTTGAAAATTCGCCTTTCTCGGCTAAAAATGCAACTGATTGTAAATTAATTTTTTTTTTAGTTGAGAATACAACTATTTTGCTAAATATTCATTTTTTTTATTCAAGATTCATCATTTTAGTTAAAAATTCATCTCTTTGGTTGACAATGTAACTTTGTAATTTTGTTAATTTTTGAGAATTTTTAGAAAAAAATTGGAAAAACTCGAGTAAAATAATCAATTAGATTAATTTCAAAAGATTTCTACAAATTTCTAAAATACCTGGAAGTCCTAAATATCTTTTAAACTAACTCGAATTTTTCCTAAAATTTCACAAAATCCACAAATAAAAAAATTATGTTTTTTTGACATATCTGAAATCTTTAAAAAAAATTAAATTTTCTCAAGAATTTTAGGAAAATTATATATTTACCTAACCTTAAAAATAAATTAACAAATAAACCTAAAAAATAAATATTTATTCAAAATTTGTGTTTTGTATTAAAAACCATTTATCCTCTCAAATTATAATTTGTGTGATTTTTTTTTCTTTCTCGACTGAAAAACTTTCTTTGGTTCAAAATTGACTATTTGGTTGAAAATTCGTCTTTCTGGTTTGAAAATCAATCTATTTTTGTTGAGAATTTCACTATTTTGTTAAAAATTCGTATTTTCTGTTAAAAAATGCAACTGGCATAAAATAATTTTTGTTTTTGTTTAGGATTCAGATATTTTGTTTAAAATTTCTCTTCATTGGGATTCAGTTTCAGTTGAATGACAGTGGCAAAGAATGTGAAATTTGTGTGCATAACACAACTGACAAATATTTAATACTTATTAATGTAAAATTTTTTTATTACATTTCCAGTTAAAATAAATAATTTTCAACGAAGAAAAAGGGAATTTTCAACAAAATAGTTAAATTTTCAAACAAACTGATAAATCTTCAATAAGAAAATGAATTCTCAACAAAAAGTGTAGTAGTTGGTATTTCCACCAAAAATATTTTAATTTAAAATAAAAAAAACTGTTGAATTAAACCAAAAAATAAAAGTGTTCGATAAAAGGGTTGAATTTTTAAACAACAAAGATTGTCCAATCAACAAAGAAAAAAAATCGAATTCAAAATGTTAAGGTTTCAAGTGAAGTTATAACACAAAGATATGCATTTTCTACCAAAATAATTGAATTTTTTACTAAAAAATACGATTTTCAATAAAATTTGTTTAATTTTTAACCACAGAAGTGAACTTTTAACTCAAATGATGCATCCCCAATGAAAAGAATAAATTTGTAATCAAATAGTTGAAATTTCAACCCAGAAGATGAATTTTCTATAAAAAAAATACGAATTTTCAACTAAAAAATATAAATTTTCAACAAAAAATAGAATAGTTCCATTTTAAGTTAGAGAAATACGTTTATAACCAAATAAAATAAATTTTCAACAAAATAGTTAAATTTTCAACCAGAAAATTAAACATCTATAAACAAAAAAATGTCGAAAAATGGAAATGTTAAATTTTTGGTTAAAAAAATTAATTTTCGATGAAAAACCTAATTTTCATTCAAAGAAATGAAATTTCAATCATAATTATGTATTTTCCACTAAAAAGGACCAATTTTTAACAGAATACATGAATTTTCAACCAAAAAGACACATTTTTAACAGAATAGATGAATTTTTAACTAAAAAAAAAGTTCAACAAAAAATAGAAAAGGTTAATTTTCAATTAGTGAAATAAGTTTTTAAGAAAAAAAAATTTTCAACGATATAGTTACATTTTCAACAAAATAAATTAATTTTCTACCAAAAAGAATAAATGTCTATAAAAATCGACATAAATTAGAGTAGTTAAATTTTTAACAAAACATTTTCTACCACAAAAATTGAATGTCTATAAAAAAAAATTTCGACACAAAATTTAGTTAAACTTCTAATTAAAAGAATTAATTTTAAATAAATAAAAAAAATAATTTTCAACCAAAAAAATAAATTTTTAACCAAAGAGTCTTTTTGGTTTAAAATTAACTTTTTTGTGAAGAATTCATATTTTTGGGTTGAAAATTCCACTGTTTTGTTGAAAATTAATCTTTTTGGCTAGAAATTTGAACTATTTGGTAGAAAATTACGTTTTTTGATGAAAATTGAACTATTTGGTTAAAAATTTAATTATTTCATTGGGTAAATTTTTTTCTTTTTTGACTGAACAATTTTTCTTGTTTAAAAATAAGACTTTTTTCGAAAATTCATCTTTTTGGTTTGAAAATCCATGTCTTTTTGGTAGAAATTTAATCTTTTTTTGTTAAAAATGCAACTTTTTGGTTAAAAAAAAAATCTGTTTTGCCTGAGGTATTATCTCTAATGTTGAAAATTCTTCGTTTATTCTTCTTGAGAATTCATCTTTTTTGGTTTAAAGTTGAACTACTTTGCTAAAAATTTATTTTTTTGTTTAAAGATTCATGATTTTAGTTGAAAATTCATATCTTTGGGTGAAAATTCGTATTTTTTGGTACAAAATGAATCCTTTTGATTTCAAATGAACTTTTTTCTAAAGAATTAATGATTTTTGGTTAAAAATTCCACTGTTTTATAGAAAATTAGTATTTCTGGCTTAAAAAATAAAAAATTTGGTTAATTTTTTTTCTTTCTTGACTGCAAAATTGTACCCTGTTGAAAATTTAACTCTTTGTTGAAATTCGTTTTTTTGGTTTGGGCATTCATCTGTTTTAGTAAAAATTTAATTTTTTTTAGTTGAAAATGCAACTGTTTAGTTAAAAAATAATTTATTTTGATTGAAGATTCAACTATTTTGTTGAAAGTTAGTCTATTTTTGGTAGAAAATTCATCTTTTTCTTTGAGAATTCATCTTTTTGGTTTAAACTTGAATTACTTTTTTATAAATTCATTTTTTTGCTTAAAAATTCATAATTTTAGTTGAAAATGCATCTCTTTGGCTGAAAATTCAACTTTCTTTGGTATAGAATAAATCTCAACTGTTTTGTAGAAAATTCTTTTTTCTAGGTCGAAAATTTAATAATTTGGTGATTTTTTTCTTTCTTGACTGAAAAACTGTTCTTGGTTGAAAATTCAACTCTTTGTTGAAATTCGTTTTTTTTTTGTTTGAAAATTCATCTGTTTCGGTACAAATTTAATTTTTTTGGTTTCTTAAAAATGCGACTGTTTAGTTAAACAATAATTAATTCGATTGAAGATTCAACTATTTTGTTGAAAATTAATCTATTTTGGTAGAAAATTCATGGTTTTCTTTGAGAATTTCTCGTTTCGATTTGACGTTGAACTACATTGATAAAAATTTTTGTTTTCGCTTGAAAATTCATAATTTTAGTTGAAAATTCATCTCTTTGGCTGAAAATTCATCTTTTTTTTGTATAAAAATAAATCTCAACTGTTTTGTAGAAAATTCGCCCTTCTGGGATAAAAACTCAACAATTTGGTGAATTTTTTTTCCTTCTTGACTGAAAAATTGTTCTTGGTTCAAAATTAATCTTTTTTTTGACAATTCAACTTTTTTCTTGAAAATTAGTTTTTTTCTTTGTTTGAAAATTCATCTCTATGGCTGAAAATTCTTCTTTTTTGGTATAAAATCAATCTTTTCGGCTTAAAATTAACTTTCTTTTTAAAAATTCATTATTTAAAGTTAAAAATTCTTCTGTTTTGTAGAAAATTTGACTTTTTGGTTTGAAAATTCAAGAATTTGGTTACCTGTTTTTTTTCCGGCTAAAAAATATTTTTTTAAAAATGGAACTCTAATTGGTTAAAAAATAATCTATTTTGGTTGTGAATTAAACTATTTTGTTCAAAAATTCGTCTTTTTTGGTTAAATTTAACTGTTTTTTAATTACAATTAAAATCTTTTAAGGTTGAAATATCAATTATTACATTGTTAGTTTAGAATTATAAACTTATTAGAATTAGAAAATTAGAGTTAGAAACGAATTTTCAAATAAAAAAATGAATCATCAACAAATTCATTTTTTTATTTGAAAATTCGTTTCCTTGATTGAAAATTAAACAATTTTGTTGAAAATTCGCCTTTTTTAAAGAAAATTAATCTTCTTGATTGAAAATTCATCTTGTTTGTTAAAATGCAATATTTTTTACTTTAATTTTAAACATTAATTTGATTTAAAATAGGTTATTCCCCTTTTTTTCTTGAAAAATCTCCTTATTTACCCTGTTTTTAGAGCATTTTGTTCGACATTTCACATTTACAACCTATTTATATAATTGATAAATTCATTGTTTTTCTTCGTAGGCGGTTGTTTGCCTGGCTTTTGGGCAGCGAAGTGAATATGTCCATTCTCAAGAAAAAAGCAGATCCTGCTCTTACGGAAACTTCTGCGGCGTATTTCGATTTGTACTCGAAAGGCTTGTTGATCGATGCTATTAAATCTCTGCTGAAAACTGTCTGTGATGAATCTCCGCAGGATTTAAAGCCATACAGGATACTCGTCTCTCTACTCGACAAACCAGACATTGGTCCAGTCATTTTAGATGACATTCTCTACGAAATTTTCAGGTGAGATTTTATTTAATATTCTAAAGAAAAGATAGCTCTAAAAAGAAGTCCAAAACGAATTGTTCGATTTTTTGACTTCAAAGCTTTTTAGAAAGAATGTGAAATTAGAAAACCTGAAAAACCTGGAGAACCTGGAATAGAGTTCTTAAATGCTCAAGAATTTATTTTGAGCAAATGCTCTCGAGAATATGCTCAGCATTTAAGCCCGAACAGAGCATTTGTAGAGCATTAAAGAGAATTTATTGTTTAAACAAATATGTATCACACTCAATACATATATTTTTACAAAAACATTCTAAAGTGAAATAAACATATACTCTTTTTAAATTACAGAGTTGCTACAGGTGAGGTAATTCCAGAAAATCAGGAAATGTCAGGAAAAACCTGACAGAGTTAGGGAATTTTCAATAAATTACAGTTGAAATTAATTTTATTATTATGGCTGAAAATCGCAAATATTTGGTGGAAAATTAATCTGTTTTGGTTGGGGATTTAAACTATTTTGTTGAAAATTCATCTTTTTTGATCGAATTCAACTATTTTTGGTATAAAATTAAAATCCTTTTTGTGGTTGAAATATAATACATCACGTTTTTCATCGAGAATTCATCTTTTTTTGTAGAAAATTCAACTACTTAATTTGAAGTGGAACTACTTTCTTAAAAATTCATTTATTTGGTTGGTGTTTCATCATTTTAGTTGAAACCTCCTTCTTTTGTTCAAAATTTAATTCTTTTGTTGACAGTAATGTTTTCTAGATGAGAATTGTTTTAACTGAAAATTTAACTCGTACCTGTTTGGTTCAAAATTTATCTTCTTAAGTTCAAAATTCAAATATTTGGTTTAAAATTCTTGTATTTTATTGAAAACTCGAATTTTGTGGGAGAATATTTAATCTTCTGACTAATTCATCCTTTTTGTTGCAAATTCCTTTAAAAATTCAAATATTTGGTTGAAAATTCATCTTATTGGTTGAAAATTGATATTTTTGGTTGAAAATGAGATTTTTCTTATTTAGAATTAATTTTTCAAACTGGAAATATAACTTCCATTTTTTGTCGAAAATGTATCTTTTCTGATAGAAATTTAATCTTCTTGGTTGCAAATTAGACTATTTCGTTGAAAATTAACATTAATTTTATTGAAAATTAATTTTCTTACTGAAAATTTAACTATTCTATTTTCAGTTGAAAATTTATCTGTTTTCGGTGAAAATTTAACTATTTGTTGAAAATCCGCCTTTTTTTTGTAAAAGAGTACTCTCAATAGTTGAAATTTCATCTTTTTGGTTAAAAAATAATTTCTTTGGTTGAAAATTCGTTTGTTTTTTGTTTGAAAATTTATTTTACTGACTAAAATTATCCTACTTTATTGTTGGTAGAAAATTTATCTTTTTAGATGAAGATTCATCATTTTAGTTGAAAATTCACTTTAACTATTACATTTTTTGTGGAAATTTTACTTTTTTTGATAGAAATGTAATCTTCTTCGTTAAAAAATTATCTGGTTAGTAGAAAATTTAACTATTCTATTTTTTGTTAAGAATTAATTTCTTTCATTGAAAAAAAACTTTTTAGTTGATAATTTTTTTTTTGTTGATAGAAAATTCATCTTTTGGATTGAAAAATCCACTATTTGGACAAAATTTCATATTTTTGGTTAAAAATTCATCGTAGTGATTAAAAAATAATTTCTTTGGTTGAAAATTCGTTTCTTTTTAGTTGAAAATTAATTTTTTAACTGAAGATATAACTATTCCGTTTTCGCTTGAAAATTTATATTTTTAGTTGAAAATTAATTAATTTTGCTGAAAACTCGTTTTTTTAATTTACTTTTCTAACTGCAAAGTGAAATGTTATATTTTTGGTTTGTAAATTTAGCTTTTTTAGTTTAAAATTGAATTGTTTTGTTAAAAAATAATTTCTTTAGTTAAAAATTCGTTTGTTTTTTGTTTGAAAATTTATTTTACTGACTGAAAATTATCCTACTTTATTTTTGGTAGAAAATTTATCTTTTCAGTTTGAAATACATGTATTTGGTTGAAAATTCACTTTATCTATTACATTTTTTGTGGAAAATTTACTTTTTTTGATAGAAATGCAATCTTTTTCGTTAAAAAATTATCTGGTTAGTAGAAAATTTAACTATTCTATTTTTTGTTAACAATTAATTTCTTTCATAGAAAAAAAAACCGTTTAGTTGATGATTTTTTTTCTTTTTGTTGATAGAAAATTCATCTTTTGGATTCAAAAATCCACTATTTAAACAAAATTTCATATTTTTGTTTGAAAATTCATCATAGCGATTAAAAAATAATTTCTTTGGTTGAAAATTCGTTTCTTTTAGTTGAAAATTAATTTTTTTAACTGAACATATAACTATTCCATTTTCACTTAAAAATTTATATTTTTAGTTGAAAATTAATTAATTTTGCTGAAAACTCGTTTTTTTTTTAATTTACTTTTCTAACTGCAAATTGAAATAATATATTTTTGGTTTGTAAATTTAGCTTTTTTAGTTTAAGATTGAATTATTTTCTTAACAAATAATTTTTTTGTTATAAAATTTTTTTTTTAATTCGTTTTTTTTTTTGTTGAACATTTATTTTTTTGAAATTTTAACTATTCTAATCTTGGTTGAAAATTGATTTTTCCAGATGAAAATTCATAAACTTTGTTGAAAATGAGTCTTTTTGGGTAGAAAATTAATCTTTTGGGTTGAAAATTCAACTAACTATTTGGTTAAACATATTTTTGGTTAAAGATTCATCATTTCAGTTAAAAATTCATTTCTTTGTTTGAAAATTTATCTTTTTGACTTGAAAACACAACTAAAAAGTGTTTTAAATATATTTAGAAATAATGCGAATAATATGTTTTCTATTACTTTGACTTCTTTTATCATTTAAATTTAGCACCCTTTCCAATTTGAAGCGATGCATTTTCCCGCGAAATTTAAATAATGTAATTATTATTAATAAAAGTAGAAAATACGATTTTTTAAATCCAAATTCAAAATGCTCATAAATGTCAGAGAATTTTTATATACTTGGAAACCCCTGAAAATGTCTGGGATTTTTTTTTTAATCAGGGAATTTTGGCTTGTTTAATTTTTTTTTAAGTGCAATATAAAATTGAATAACAATGATTCTTTGCAAAAGTAGGTTTATATTACCGTATTGAACTATTTTGTGAAAATTCTTTTTTTTAATTATTTTTTTAACTCAAAATTTAACTATTCTATTTTTAGTTAAAAATTGTTTGATTTTAGTTGACTATTTAAGTATCTGGATGTAAATTCATGTATTTTGTTGAACAATCGTTCTTTTTCGTAGAAAATTAATCTTCTTGGTTGAATATTCGTCTTTTTGCTTGAAAATTCAACAGTTTGTAATTTTTTCTCCCTCTTGACTAAAAAATCTTTCTCAGTTGAATTTTGATTAAAAATTGATTTTTTATTGTTGGACTATCAACTACTACTATTTTTGTTTAGATTTGTCTTTTTTTAATGAAAATTTAATTTCTTGGTTGAAAGTTAAATTCCTTTGTTGAAAATTAATTTATTTTGTTCAAAGATTTATCATTTTAATTGAAAATTCATCTCTTTGGTTGAAAATGAGCTATTTTGTTGAAAAATCGTTTTTGCTTTGACTGAAATTTAATTTTTTTACTGAAAATTTAACTATTCCAGTTTAAACTGAAACTATTTTGTTGAATTTTTTTTTTTGTTAAAAATGAATTTTTTTAAACTGCAAATGTAATTATTAAAGTTGAATATTCCATCATTTTAGTTCCAAATTCATCTCTTTGGTTGAACATTAATTTTTTTATGTGAAAATTTAACTATTCAATTTTTTGTTGAAAAATGATCTTTTTTAGTAGAAAATTCGTCTTATTTGGTAGAAATTAATCTTCTTTATTGAAATTTCATTTTTTTGGTTGAAAATGCAATTATTCTATAGTTAGAGATTTATAATTTTATTTGAAAATTCATCACTTTGTTCGAAAACGTAACTATTTTTTTGAAATTTTTGTTATTGCTTAAAATTATTTTTTTTTTTTAACGGAAAATGTAACTGTTCCAATTAAACATTCCATCATCTTAGTTAAAAAATCATCTCTTTGGTTGAACAATAATTTATTAACTAAAAATTTAACTATTCAATTTTTTGTTGACAGCGTACCTTTTTTAGTTCAGAATTCAACTATTGGATTAAAAATTTGTATATTTTAATTGAAAATTCAACCATTTCGTTAAAAATTCTTCCATTTTGTAGAAAAATCGTATTCTTTGGTATAAAAGTAATATTTTTGTTTGAAAATTAATCCTCTTGTTTGAAATTTCATTTTTTTTGGTTGGAAATTCAAGTATTCCAGTGAAAAATTCATTATTTTAGTTGAAAATTCTTCTTTTTGGTTGAAAATAAAACTATTTGGTTGAAAGTGAAACTCTTTTGTTAAAAATTCATTTCTTTTTGTTTAAAATTGGTCTTATTCGCTTAAAATTCATCTATTCCATTTAAAGATTCGTAATTTTAGTCGAAAATGCGTCACCTTGGTTGAACATTTTTTGTTTTTTTTTTGAAAGCTAATTTGTTTAACTTGAATTGTCGATTAATTTATTTTTGGTTCAGAATTCTGCTCTTTTGTTTAAAAATTATACTATTTGTTGGAAAATTTAATTTTTTTGATGAGGATTCAACTATTTTGTTAAAAAGTTATTTTGTTTATTGGAAAATTGAACTGTTTTGTTGAAAATTTATTTTTCTTGGTTGAAACTTAACCTTTTTCTTGAAAATTCGTTTTTCTTGGTTGAAACTTAACTTTTTTGTTGAAAATAATTTTTCGTGTTTCAAATTCAACGGTTTGCTAAAACATTCAATTTTTTAACTTGAAAACTCAACTTTTTTGTTGAAAAATAATTTTTTCTGAAGAAAATCTTTTTTGGTTGAATTAAAAAAAAAAATAATCTCGG